>PVKH010001102.1:11124-32322 GCA_004027955.1 Chaetophractus vellerosus | reverse complement strand
GCAGGGCAGGTCGCCTGCAAATCGAGCACAGCCAGCCACCCGCGAACTGAAAAGCCGGCCGTGATGGAAGCAGAAGCCGCCCACAAGCGGGGAAAGCCGCGCCTGCGCAGTGACCAAGTCTCGGCGCGTCGCCGCAACGGGGGGGAAGGGGAGATATGTAATAAAATAAATAAATCTTTAAAAAAAAAAAAAAAAGAACCTATGCTGCAACTTAAGAGAACATGCCAAACCTTGATTTAGCCTGAGCCCCAGATCCCTGCTTGTTCCACCCACTCACTTACCTGGGGCACTGCGCTGCTACCAAAAATCCCCTTGAGAATGGCCAAGCATCGGCCAACAATCACATCATCACTTATGTTTTCCATGATGCCAGCAGCTTCTCCTGCCACTAGTGCCAATAGTATTGGAGCTATGAAAACAGAAAGGACAATCCAGGGTTTCTTTACAGGCTTTTCTCAAGAACCAACTTGCTATGCCCCACATTATTCTTGGTGCTCTGAAATCTGATGACAACAGACATGCTTAAATTATGTTTCTGAAAGAGCAAATCAAGATCTATCTCAGAAGGGAGCTGGTAGACTATAGTGAGCAAAGTATGACTTAGGTACTTCATTGCTTATAACTTTGCAAAATACAGCAATCCTGAAGATAAAATTCCCGCCCTTGTTAACTAAAGAAAGCTAACAAGTACCCCTAAATCTAGAGCAGAGATTCTTAACCTTTTTTGTTCCATGGTCCCCTTTGCCAGTCAGGTGAAAACCACGGACCCCTTACTAAGTTCACACTATACTGTGTCTTATTTAATAAATATATCACACCTGCACCAACACATCCCCACAAGAATAATGTTTTTGTTTTTTTTTTTTTAATTTTCATTTCAAGCTCACGGACCCCCTGAAATCTTTCCATGAAGAATCTCTATCTAGACAGAGAATTCTTAGCCGCCCTGAGCACCTCAGACAGGTCCGTGACAAGGGCTACAAACCTTCTAGCAACCTCAGGCCCCTCTAAGCCCATCATAACCTTTATTCACCCAATCAGCAAATATTTATTCAACAGCCTTATGTGAAAGGCATAGTACTAGGTGCTGGGGATATAAAAGCTAAAACCTAGACTATATATGTATGCCATCAGAGCAATAGATAAGTAACCCACATTATATATATAATTATGAATTATGACAAAAGTTATGAAGAAAAACACAGGATAAGCAAAGAACATAAGGACTTAGATTTGAGGTGGTATGTATATGTGTGTGTGTTTGTCCTGGAAGGCCTCTCTGAAAAAGTGACATTTAGGTCAAGACCTGATGGCTGAGTACAAATCAGCCAGGTTGAGGAGGAGGAGGAGGAAGCAACAGCAACAGCAGCAGCAGCTCAGGCCAAGGCCACAGTAGAAACAGCATGACCCTGAAAAGAAAACAGCATTGTGCATTCCAAAATTCCAGGATTTGAGAGCAGACAAGTGTCTAGAGCCCAGGGAACAAGGGGGGAGAATGGACAGTGATAAAGCTAAAGAAGTAGAGAAGGGGCTAGATTATTCAGCACCTCAGAGACAGCCACAATAAGGAATCTGAACTTCCTCCTTAATTCCATGGAAAGCCATCAAAAGACAGAAGCAAGGATATCAGTTAGGGGCTAATGGCAACAGTGCAGGTAAGAGGTGACAGTGGCTTGGACTATGGGGTAGGCAGTAGAAAAGTAGTAAACTGCCTTCAGAGATATTTGGGGGCAGGCAGTGACAGGTCTTGATGGTGGCCTGAATGGGAAAGGGAAGGAGCCCTCATCTATTATTAGAAAACAAAGTGCCTCCTCTGTGGAGATAGAGGCTCTGCAAGTGTGAATGATATTTCAATGAAAGGCACTGAGGAGTGATGGAAGGAACTGGAGGGAGGGAGTTTGGTTGGTTAAATGATATATCTGCACTGTCAAAGCCATGTCTCTTGATGCTGTCGCACAGTAGAATGTCAATTAAACATAAACCTCTTGTCTTACGCCATTTTTTTGGGAACAAGGTAAAACATACTTTCTTTAGCAAAAAAAATTTAAAGCAGCCCAGTTACAGAATAATTAGAAATAGGAAGGTGAAGTATGATGAATACATTCTAAGGGCAGTGATCAAAGATTCAGATGCAAGTCAGATATGAAAGCCTGAGAATGCAGGATACAAGATGCCCTTCTAAGAAGACCCCCCTGGGCCTGTCCCTCCTGACTGGGTTTCTTCTTTTTATGTGTTCTTTTTTAGTGCGCTGCACTTTCACTCTATCACTCCACTTACTGCTCTGTTCTGGGACTGCCTACCACCTTACTGTATATCTCACCAGGCTGTAAGATGCTTGAAGGCAGGCACTTTTATCTCTTTCATATCCCCAGCATCTAGAAAGGATTTGACCAATTGTTGGTTGAATGAATGGAAACAAAAATCAAGGCATATATATTTGGGAAAACCCAGAGTATCCCCAACTCTGCTCTTTCTGTAAGGATAGGAAAAAGACTAAAATTAGAAAGCAGTTACCTTTATAGAGGTTCCAGAAGAGGAAGAGCTCACCCCTGCTGGCAGTTGTACTGCCAACATGCCCGAACAAATTAACACTTGGATCCCAGAAGACTCGGTCAAAACATAACACCACCTACCAAAGGGAAGAAGCACATGAATGGTGACAGGGCTCAAACAATACAGTATAAAGCAAAGCTGTGCCTCAACAGGAAGTACTTCTTCCTTATACCTTACTGAAGGTCTCTTCTAATCTACTTTCACTATAACCCAGAAATCCCTACTCAGGACATTTGTGACTCTCTTTAGTAGGCTTGAGTTTGTGAGGTATACATTATATACATTATATACATTATATGTAATTGGGCTCCCACAATAGCAGCAAAATGTATAAAGATGCAAACCCTTCTCTTCTATGAGTAGAGGACAATAAGATTGGCATTTGTACAATGACTGGTATTTGTACAATGGGTATACAGAGAGAGGTGCCCGGAGCAGTTACCTTGTTAAGGTTGCCAAATCCCATCCTCTGGACTGCAGATGTTTTCCACTCAGGAAGAGGTGGCACAAACTGAACAGCTGGTGGCTGCTGTTTCAACACACCCAAAGGAAGGGTACAGAGAACTGCATCACATTTATAAATAAAGGTTTGACTTGTGGAGCGGGTATTCACAGCTATCACCTCACATCCTAGAGAAGTTAGAGGGAAAAGACTTTATTGGTGATGATGATATGGATAATGGTAGTGAACATTTAGTGCACAGGTTATAGTGTATGCCATCTCATTTAATCCCCACTGCAAATCTAGGAGATGGCTTCTATCATCTTCATTTTAAATGTAAAGAAATTGAGGCACAGGTGAGATAACACACCTATGGTCATACAGGTAATAAAGGCCAGGATTCAAACCTAAGGGTCAACTCCAGAGTCTTTGATCTTGACCACCACCATACTATCCTACCCTGGTAGGATGCACTGGGGGTCTTCTGGATTAGTGAAAGGAGCTTACCATAAACCAGAGTTAAGGAAATTTAGAACAAAATTAGAAAATAAGCATAAAATGTCAATCCCAGGAGAACCAATACTGCTCTACTATGGTTAGCTGCTCACTAAGGACCAAGTGAAGGATGATACTAGAAGATTGTGATGTAAATCTAAGGTATGAAGCCTAAACCTTCTGAGTTTGCTAATCCTTAGGAACTGTGATGCTTATCAGAATGTAAATGAGCTCAAAGATGAGCCCAAAAGGGCACTAAAAATATGTCAAAGTTATTTTTTCTCATTTGTATTTGATATTTGCCTTCAATGAATGCACACTATATAATTTCAAAAATATTTAAATAGTTCAAATTAAGAGTAAGAGCTCAGGATACTCCAATCTTTCTGTGGCTGCAGAACTTGGTTAAATGATAACAGAAATTATCCTAACTGTTCTCTACTAGTCTGCAAAATGCTATTTAAAGACTGCTATTCTCAACACCATCAGCTAGAAGCTGCCTTTGGAAAACTGTTTCAGGGGTTGTAAAAAAACTATTTGTGGTAGCATCACTTTAAAATCCTGTCCAGGCACATTTATCCTATTTAATCCTAAAAACAAACTCAATTGTTCAAAGTAATGCTTCCATAGCTTATATCTGTTATTTTTTGAAGTTGAAATGAGGGGGTTAAAACCTCCAAAAGTTTTATAGGCTCAGTTATTCCATAAATGCAAATATTTTATTTAGGAATCAGAGTTTATAAAACATTCTATCAGAAAATATAACTAATATTCTTTCTGTAGGTCAAACTCAGTACCCTGTTTCAGAGGAAGAGATTTAACTGCAAAGCAGTGACATACCCGAAGCTGTGTAGCGAACCTGTCGAACTGCTGTATTCAACTTAATGTCTAGGCCTTCTGCTAAAGCCACAGGCACACATGAGTAGCCATTTCTCACTGTCAGGTGGCTGCCAGTAAACTCAAAATCATCATCCTAAAGAGGAGGGAAAAGGACATATTTCCACATGTTCTTAATGTCATCTATGGCATTTATATCAAGGTCTATATGATAACCTTGAAAAACACCAGCTTGTGGAAACAGCCAATATTTTAAGGCAGAAATTAAAGAATAATCCCTCAGTAGTCAGCTCCAGTTGTCCAAGGAAACAAAAGGGAAAGAGAAAGAATGCCAACATATTCCTAATGATATCTTTGGGCAGTTTCTTTTTCCCTAGAGAAAGTTTTTATCATTACAGTCCTACCCCACAAACTCCAGACCATCCATGGAGGGTGGGGAGGAGGAAGCTATGATCCAGAAAAGTCAGATGATTAGAAATCATGAAAGTTTATTTATTTGGTGTTCGAATGCATTACAGATTTGGTAGGACATCAGATTCACTGTCTTAAAAGACAGGCCCCAGATAATCCATATAATAAACAAGTAAATATTTGGCCTGGAAGTTAAGAATCCCCAAAATGGGGGCCGGCCGTATAGCCCAGTTGATAAGGGCGCCGGTGTACCACATGGGAGGCCCCGGGTTCGGTTCCCGGGGACCTCTCCTAGCGGGCAGACCGCCTTGGGAAGGGCAAGCCGCCGTGGGTGGGCAGAGCCGCCATGGGCAGGTCGCCCGCAAACGGAGCGCAGCCAGCCACCCGCGAACTGAAGCAGAGCCGGCCATGAATGGAAACAGAAGTCGCCCACGAGCGGGGCAAAGCCGCCTGCGCGGTGACCGGTCTCGGCGCGTCGCCGCAGCGGGGGGAGACAAAGCAGACAGAGAGGAACACAGGAATGGACACACAGCAAGAGCAAGCAGAAAGGGGGAGGGGGGGAATGTGATAAATAAAAAATAAATGTTTAAAAAAAAAAAAAGAATCCCCAAAATGATCTTATTTAATTTACTCAAAAATTTCCTTTATAGACAATCTTTTGAAAGCTAGTCATTATTTCTAATTCCATTAAATTCCTGGGGAAAACATACAGTAATTCTCAGGAATTAGATAAAAAGATTGGGCTGGCAGCAAAACTTTCCCTACAGATCAGTTTAAATACCAACATTCAAAACAATTACAAATGGATACAATATTGAAGCTTTAAATGATAAATCAATGCCTAGGGCGGGTCTAATCGAGTACTTACATGAAAAACCACAAAAAAACTGAGAATTAAGTAAGATGAAAAAAAACTACTTACACGACAATCTACACTGACCCTAGAAGAAATGGAAGACTTCAACAAGCTAATCACAAGAAAACAGTCATCAACTCCCACAAAAAAATAAAAAATAAAAACAAACCAAAAACCTCCCCTAAATGAAAAGCCCAGGACCAGATGGCTTCACAGGTGAATTCTACCAATCATTCGAAGACAATGTAGGGAACCAACTGTGGCTCAATTGGTTGGGCTCTGGTTTACCACATGGGAGGCCCTGGGTTCGGTTCCCAGGGCCTCCTGGAGAAGGCAAGCCGCCACGCAGTGAGCTGACTCAGCGGGATGACGCAACAGGGGGAGACAAGCAGACACAGAAAAACGCAAAGCAGATGAACACAGCAAGCACAAGCAGCAAGGGGGGGATATATAAATAAATAAAAATAAATCTTTAAAAAACAAAACAAAACAAAGACAATCTAATACCAATCTTGCTAAATAAAGCTCTTCCAATGGAACAGGAAGGAACGCTACCAAACTCGTTTTATGAAGCCTACATCACCCTAATACCAAAACCAGATAAAGGAACTACATAAAAAGAAAATTACACACCAATATCTGTAATTACTATAGATGCAAAAATCCTCAACAAAATATTGCAAATCAATTCCAAAAGCATATTAAAAGAATTATACACCATCATCAAGTGGGTTTATCCCAGGTATGCTAGAGTGGTTCAAAACAAGAAAATCAATTAGAGTAATAAGCCACATTAATCAACTGAAGAAGAAAAATCACATGATCCTCTTGATTGATGCAGAAAAGGCATTTAACAAAAAAACACTCCAAAAGACAGGAATAGAAGGAAGCTTTCTCAACATGGTAAAGTGCATATATGAAAAACTCACAGCTCACATTGTACTCAATGGTGAAGGACTGAAAGCTTTCCTGCTGAGATCAGGAACAAGACAGGGATACCCGCTGTCACCACTGTTATTCAATATTGTGCTATGAGTTCTAGCTAGAGCAATTAGGCTAGATAAATAAAAGGCACCCAAATAGGAAAGGAAGAAGTAAAACTTTCACTATTTGCTGATGATATGATTCTATATCTAGAAAATCCTGAAAAATCCACAACAAAGCTACTAGAATTAATAGACGAGTTCAGCAAAGTGGTAGGATACAAGATTAACATGCAAAAAACAGTAGCATTTCTATACACTACTGATGTGCAATGTGAAGGAGGAAATGAGAAAAGATTCCTTTTATAATAGCAATGAGAAAAGATTCCTTTTATAATAGCAATGAAAAGATAAAATATTTAGGAATAAACTTAACCAAGGACATAAAGGACCTGTATTCAGAAAATTACAAAACACGACTAAAAGAAATCCAAGATTTTGTGATAATCAGGGTAGGCTAAACATTCGCTATATTAGAAACTATGCATGTGGCCCCAGACCCAGTTTTTCTCCCTAGGTCTAGTTTTTAGAATGCTGGTGATAAAATAAGCCTGATTTATTATATGACCATCCTGTACGGGAAAAGACTGTAACTTTGGGTATCTTTGGTCAACCTTAAGAGATATAGCAGGGTTGTGGCTTGGGTGGGTTGGGCATCTGTCTCCCATATCGAGGGACCGATTCGATCCCCAGGACCTCCTGATAAAAATTTAAAAAAAGAAAAATATAGAAGGCATGTGGGCCACCAGGCCCTACAAGCCACGCAGCAAGAGGATGATGTAACAGGAGAGTGACACAAGGGAGAGCCAAGATGAGACGCACTGAAAAACCAGGAACTAAGGTGGCGCAGGCAGTAGGACGCCTCTTCTCCCACATCAGAGGTTCCAAGGATCGAATCCCAGTGAAGACAGGAGGAGAAGGATGAGAAGAGAGGGCAGGAAACAGACACAGAGAATTGCCCAGCGAACGGACACAGAAACAGCAAAAACAGGTGGGGGTGGGGTGGGGTAAAAATGGATAAAAATAAATAAATCTTTTAAAAATGTATAGAGGAAGAAGACTCGGACTATAGTTAGTAGTAATACTTTGACGATGCTCTTTCATGATTTGTTAACAAATATTTCACAACAATGCAGTGTGTGTGTGTGGGGTGATGTGTGAGAACCCTGTATGATGTTATGCATGTTTGTTTTGTAAGATCACAATGTTTACTGAACACTTACAGTTTATGTGTGTTCATATATGAATGAGATACTTCAATAAATTGTTTAAAAAAAAATCAAAGATCTAAATAAATGGAAAGACATTCCATGTTCATGAATTGGAAGGCTAAATATCATTAAGATGTTAATTCTACCCAAAATGATTTACAGATTCAATGCAATCCCATAAAAAAAAAAAAAAACCCAACAGCCTTTTTTGCAGAAATGGAAAAGCCAATTACCAAATTTATTTGGAAGGGGTCCCGAATAGCCAAAAATGTCAAGAACAAAGTTGGAGGACTCTCACTTTCTGACTTTAAAGCATATTACTTACCTATATAGCTATAGTGGTAAAACAAACAAACAAAAATAGCATGGCACTAGCATAAAAATAGACATAGTAACCAAAGGAATCAAACAGAGAACCCAGAAATATACCCTCACATCTACAGTTAAGTGATTTCTGACAAGGCTGTCAAGGCCACTGAGCTGGGCAAGAACAGTTTATTCAACAAATGGTGCTGGGAGAACTGGATATCCACATCCAAAAGAAAGAAAGAGGATCCTATTCCACACCGCATTTGCTACAACAATAAAACTCAAAAGAAAGGACGCATCTTCAAGATCTTGTGCCAGGTGGTAGTTTCTTAAACCTTATACCCAAAGCACGAGAAACAAAGGAAAAAATAGATAAATGGGACCCCCTCAAACTTAAACACTTCAAAAGACTTTGTCCATAAAGTAAAAAGGCAGCTTACTCAGTGGGAGAAAATATTTGGAAATCAGATACACTAAGGGTTCGATATCTGTGCTATACAAAGAGAACATACAACTCAGTGATAAAAAGATAAGCAACCCAATTAAAAAATGGGCAAAAGACTTGAAGAGACATTTTTCCAAACAGGAAATACAAATAGCCAAAAAGCACGTGAAAAAAAGTTCAACATCACTAGCTATTAGGGAAATGCAGATCAAAACTACAATGAGATATCATTTTACACCTTATAGAATGGACATTATTTAAAAAAAAAAAAAAAAAACCCAGAAAGCTACAAGTACTAGAGAAGATATGGAGAAATAGGAACACTCCTTCACTGTTAGGAACGTAGAATGGTGCAGCCTTTGTGAAATATAGTTTGGTAGTATTTCAAGAAGCTGAATATAGAACTGCCATATGATCTAGCAATTCTGTTACTAGGAATATATTCAGAAGAACTGAAAGCAAAGATGCAAACTAACCTTTGCACACCAATGCTCATAGCAGCATTATTCATAATTGCTAAAATATGGAACCAGCCCAAGTGTCCATCAACCAATGAATGGATAAACAAAATGTGGTATATATATACAAGGGAATACTAGTCAGCTATAAGAAGAAATGAAATAGGGATACATATGACAACATGGATGAACCTTGAGGATATTATATTGGGTGAAGTAAAAGGACAAAAATTGTATGATCTCACAAATATGAAGTAAATACAATGAGTAAACTCATGGAGGTAAACTTAAGAGTATACGCTACTAGGAGATAGAATGTGGGCTGAGAATGGGATCTGATGCTTAATGTATGTAGAATTTTAATAAGGTTTATTGGAAAAGGGCAGAAATGAAGAGAGTTGATGGTAACACATTATAGTGAGTATAACTAACACTGCTGATTTATAAATGTGATTGTAGCTGAAAGGGGTAGTCTGAGGATGTAAGTGTCATTTGAAAGGAAGCTAAAGAAAAACCTAAGGAATGTATAACAGTGACATCAGTTGTGGATAAGGATTGTGGTTAATAGTATAAATATAAGAATGTTTTTCTTTTACAGAGTGTTAAGAATATGGTGATACACGGAAAATTACAACTAAAGTAACTTACGGGCAATAGTTAACAGTAATGTTGTAATATTTTTGCAGCAATGGCAAAGAAGATACTATATCAATTCTAAGGGACAATAAGGGGGATATAAGTGGGTATGGGATTTTTCCTTTTGGAATAATGAAAATGTTCTAAAATGGACTGAGGTGATGACAGCACAACTCTATGATGAAAATGAGAGCCACTGTGTATACACTTCAAATGGACGGTACAAAGCATGGGAATGTATAACACAGGGAATCCAGTGGTGAAAGATGGGCTGTGGTTAACAGAATATATATGAGAACTTTCTCTCATGAACTATAACAAATATATTATACTAACACAAGGTGTTAATAATTGGGTTAGGGGAAAAATACACCAAATGTAAGATATGAATTATAGTTAGTACCAATATTTTGATGACACTCTTTCATAGTTTGATGTTTCACAACAATGCAAGGTGTTGGTGGTGGGGTGATGTACGGGAGCCCTGTATGATGATCTATGTGTTTGTTTTCTAAGTTCACAATTTTTAATATACACTTATTGTTTATGCATGGTTTTTTTAAAGATTTATTTTTTATTTATTACATATCCCCCCCTTTCTGCTTGTTCTTGCTGTGTTTCATTTTTGCTTTCTTCTGTGTCTGCTTGTCTCCCCCCGCTGCGGGGACCCACCGAGTCAGCTCACTGCGCAGCGGCCTGCCTCCTCGCGCCCGCTTGCCCTGCTCACAGGGGCTTGCCCTACCCGCAGCGGCTTGCCTTCTCAAGGTGGTCTGCCCGTTCGAGGCGGCCCCGGGAACCGAACCTGGGGCCTCCTATGTGGTAAACTGGTGCCCTACCAATTGGGCTACAGTCGGCCCCTATGAATGTTCATGTATGAACGATATGCTTCAATAAAACTTTATAAAAAATAAAAATAAATGATAAATTTTTTTTTTTACCTGATCCCAATGTTTAAGGGAGAGGGTAGAGAGAGGTGTGGCATTAGCAAATTCAAGATTTGCAAAATGCCAATCAAGTATTTGTCTGTCTCTTGATGAGAGATATACGTCACTGCAAAATAACAATGGGCACAAGGTTATTAAAAGACAGATTACTACTGTTCTGAATGAACTGATGTGGATTATTTCAATAATTAGCTTGACTCTTAGCCTGGGAATGTGACTAATCTGAAGGCACTAAGTCTAAAGGTAGGGACTTATCTGCCTTGCTAACCCCTGTATTCCCAGTGTGTAGAGGAGACAAATTACATTTGTCTAAAATAAAAGACTTCTTCACAATACTAAAACCTTAAGTCCTGCTGCATTATAAAAGCTTATTGGTTGTGAGAGTTCGGTTTTTTTCTTTTAAATGACTTGTACAACATGGAGCTTGATATCAGGATGTTAAGTATTCACTGTCAAAAATACAATGGAAATGAAGTGCAATACTTTCCTCTCTCCAGAATTACAGAAATTCAAAGCAACACTACTCTCTACTCCATTCAAAGAAGACAATTTTCATCTACTTCATCTTTTTAGAGTATCAGATCTTATAGGGAAAGGCTATCTTTTCAAAAACAACTTACTAGTAATTTAGGACACTGTTACCCATTCAAATATAAGGGTAGGGGACTTAGAAACCTGACAAGTAGTCATATTTTCACAGATACTATAATTACAGATATTCCCACTCATTAAATAAGTTAAAACCCATTCACTGCAAATAAATAAAATCCATTCATTAAGCATAAATAGAGCACACTGTGCTTCATAATTTTCCTTCTGAGTCTAGCACAGAAAGAACAGTTAAAGCTATCCTACCAAGTATTTGTTTCCTTACCTTGGGGGGTTGGCTTCTAACTCTTGAAGTTTTTCTTCTAGCTTTCCTTGTGTTTCAGCTAATTCATCATATTCCTGATAAAATTAAGTGAATTTCATTTATCGTGATGGATCAGAGATTCACCTAGTTAATTATACCATGAGGTATAAGGTCTAGGTCATATTTCTTGTTCAGATCATGTTTAGGAAATGTGGCTTGATTTAAGGTTGGGATCAGAGCTCAGGGATTTTTCTTCTAGGAAACATGTTACAATTGTGAGCTAGAATAAGATGGTGTGGGGAGGGTTGCAGGAGGAGAAAATAAAAGAAGAAACATACTAGTGTCCTTCAATTTAGGGATGAAAAATAATATCAACTACCATTTCCTGAGCATTTATCATGATCCTAGCACTTATTATTTTTTAGGAGGTACCAGGGATTGAACCCAGGACCTTGTACTCTTCTTCCCACTACAGGTAAGTATGATTGGTTAGTGGCTCTCTCTTTTTTTTCAGTTTCCCAGATCTATGCCATTTCTTAGGATTTCTATTAAAACCAGTTAAGCATGTATACTATACCTTGCACAGGGCTGTCAGATCCCTGTGTTTGCTTTTCACTAAGAATTCAGCAGTGATATCTCTGGGTGGTTTCACTTCAGATGCTTCCTTGTACTGTTGGTGGAGTTCTTTAATTTTCTCTTTTAAATTTACCATCTAGAAGGAAAAAATACAAATTTATCATTCTGGATGGCAATGTAATTCATCTCCAAATCACGTGTGCCCATGGTTTTAGGTCCTCCCCCAAAATCCTATCATATCAAACCAAGGCTACAAAGTTAAGTCCTTGGAATTCTTAAATACTTCTACAATCTTGCCATTTTGGAAATAGGAAAATATCCTATAAGGCCTAAAACAGAAATATCACATCTATACTGGATAAGAACAATTGGCTCTGTCTTTCAAAACAAATGGAGAGTGGCATATGTCCAATTTTTTTAAAAAGTATTAAAATAAATTTAAATTTTAGGAAAAACTAACTGCCACCAATTTTAATTAAACTCATTTTGTGAAAGAGATCATCATGATTTGTTTTTAAATATGTAATAGGTCAAATCATCACACAAAGAGCCTTGGAGGCATTCCCAATGTTTATGAGTTCTTTTCTTTCCTTTTTTTAGGTTTCTGCTGGTACTGACACATGACACTAAGGTGATGTCTAAAGTTTGAATTTGTCGACCACAGATATCCTGTCAGTTGGTAGTTCCAGCCACTTTTCTGATTTAATCCTTACCACAATCCATGAAAAAGGTTTGCAGGAGGCCTCTCCATGACAGGATGAGGAAATGAGGCACAGTGAGTTGGTGAGGCAAAAAGCCCAGTCATAACATTGTACCCAGAGTTTGCATTATAGAGCCCCCAGAGGGGTTGGTTGCCTCACTTTATGCTTTGTTTGCAGATGGCAGGACAAAGTGGAACAAATAGTTGGGTTTTCAGTCTGGAACCCAGGGCTCTGCAAGGTGGTAGTAGAGAAGAGCCCTCAAGAGACTTACCACTGGGGATCGGAGGTGGGTGATATTGGGCACCTCAAGGGAAATAATTATGTCAATGAACTGGCTACTGATCAGCTGTCTTCATCAGTGGGAACTTGACCCCAGTACATCTAATTTCCCTCTAATCCCAAAACATCTAATTTCCCTCTAATCCTAGAATTCAGCAAAGGGCTCTGGGCCAGCTTTAAAACAGCCAAAGGGAACCTGACACAGAAGAAAGATCTGTTTCCCCTGGCAACAAGTTATCAACAATGCCACACAGAAAAACTGACAGATAAAACAGAACCTTTTGTTAGTTGTTATGTTCTTAAGAATAACAAATCCAAGTTTAAGAATAACAAATCCCTCTTCCGGGAGGAGAAAAACAACAGAAATGCTTTTAAAACGTCTAAATTTTTAAAATCTCCCATTGAAGCTTCAGCTACAAAGATAGTAAATATTGAATCTTACCTTATTAAGAAGTTCTTTCAATTCTTCCTGAGTTTTTACTATCTTCTTCCAATGTTCAATCTGCTCATCTTTGACGTGTTTTTCTTGCAACCTAAGGGAAATAATATGTATGCCTCGGCGACACAGCCAGCTTTGCAGTGCAAGACAAGTGCCGATGAAGATCACTCAAGGGCATCAAGGCCCACTGAAACTCTTAACACTTCAGAACAAGAAAGTTGGTGACAAATTATTTTCTAGGTTATATTAAATACATAAAAGCAATGAATTTTAGGACTGAAAAGAGTCTTAAGGATCATGTAATTATTTTAATGTTTTTACTTTTGGATTTAACAATTGCACATGAAAATAAGTGAAAACTAGCTCAAATCAGACTGGCTGAAAAACTTAGAACACAGAAACAAATCTCTACATGGAATTCACTCTACAATAAGCAGTATCCAAGTACTTACTGAATGACAACTTCCAATGCCTGGCCAAGGGACACAGGCTTATTATTGAGGACATTGAAGTCTAGTTGATGACTAAGATAAGATGTAGCTTCTAGCAACCGGTTAAACTCTTGCTCTACCATTTCATCTTTCTCTTTAGGGACCTGAAAATCCGAAGTATAGCAGAGTTGGTTCTTATAAGACTAAAAATAGCAATCCATGAAGATACAAATGCTCTACAGTTTAAAAAGGCAAAAAAAAAAAAAAAAAAATCACAAAACAAAAACCCACAAAAGTATATCAAAGGGGAAACCTTTGAGGACAATGATTCAAATTTTCTTTTCTATGAAGTGGTCAATTCTATTTAAATGAGATATGAAATGTTTTGGCCCTCATTTTTTCCTGTTCTCCCAGCTTGTCCTCAGAGTTGGGACTCCTCCTATATTTAACAGCCACAAGAGTCACACTGGTGCTAACTGACTGAAGGTACATGGAGCTGAAGGTGCACTGGAGCTGACATGCACTGAGTTGATCTGGGCTGACATGCAAACAACACGCTAGAAAAGTCCCAGAAAACAAAAACTATGTCAACACACCTTATGACCATCCAGAATATAGGCAGGATGGGAAATAAGAAGCCCAAGGTATCTGCTTCCCCTCAAAGATGACAGAATTTCAGGTGGGAGTGGGGGAGAGAGAAGTGAAATTCATGGCTATTAATAAGAACACACTAGCACCTTTTTTCTTTTGCAGAGTAATGTTTTGTGGCACCAATGAGTTCAGAGTTGAATATCTCTTAAACTGTGGGTAACTGAGGTGCCAGAAGGTCTGGCTCCTTACTGATGCAGATGAAGGGAACAGATAGCAAAGCCGTTCATCAAGCTGCAAGACCATGCTTCCAAGCCGTGCTGACACATCTCTCTGCTACTGCTTAATTCAGCCTCAAAGTTAATTGTAACTGCAATTCTACTGCTGAATTCATAACAAAAGCAAGAGACGGAAAAAGCATGTTTAAGGCAAGCATCCTTTGCCAAAATTCACATGCCATAATAAGCTGGACATCAACTAGAAAAAGGGATTCAAAATATGGAATTTCAATTCACACTAAACCTTACATTGCTAACAAGAAAAATAAAACACTAAAGTAAGTTCTAGTAATCACTAAGACTGAGGAGTAACCTTTTTAAATCAGAGGTAACTGATTGTGTTGACAAAATCATTAAAGTAAGACTACAACTCTTTTGAAACTCAATTTTTGCCCTTCCCAATTAAACAGCCTGTTTCAAAGAACTGGCCTCTGCCTCTTCACTAAAAAGCCACATAAGTAGCTCTACCAGATGAGGTATCATGACACAAAGAATTTGGTGAGAGTTACAATCTACACCAAAAGAAGAAAGAGGAAAAAATTGCAATTCTCCTTTGTCCTGAAAATATGACAGATACCACAACTGATTCAATCACAAACACATTTAAAGTATCAAGTTCTGAAAGATCACACAGGCAAGAGAGCAGGATAATTTTATGAATTAGTTACCCCTAGCCTAAAGTAAACATAAGTCCCTAAGAATATTCTTGCTCATGTTGAGAAACGAGGCAGAGAATTGGGCTTTGGATACTTGGCACTATAGATAGATAGATAGATAGATAGATAGATAGATAGATAGATAGATAGATAGATAGATAATCAGGGTGGTACCTAGGACTTGGTAGCCTAAACACACCTGACCTACCCAATCAACTCCCATGGTGAAAGAAAAGAGCGCTTTGTGATGACATTCCTACTTGTTCTGATTACACAGCTATCAGAGCTGATGGATAAGATACTCCTGTCAGAAATTTCATCTATTTTCTCATGTGTTACTTTTCCTCATTGATGTGACCCTCACATACAGAGCAGTTCAAAGCAATGTTGAAATCTTGCTCAATTTTACTTGCTATTTCTAGTGCAATTCCTGCAATGATGCCACAAAAGATGGTTCTAAAAGCTCCTTTTGAAAAGGAAACGATCACATTTTCAACATGGTATCTACCTAGTTATAAGATCTCAAACTAAATGGTTTCCAAAGAGAAAGTGGTAAGTAACTGATCACAGATGCAATGTGCATCACTGCTTTTCCTGGAATACAAAAAGGTGATATTTATTTTTGTGGCTTCGAAAATGCCTGGCAAGAGGATGCTATTGCAGCAAGAGGGACTAGCTCACATATGCCTCTGCAACAGGGCAGAATGTGCCAATCCACAAGTGTATAAATGGTACAGATTAAAGCTCTTCCAGTGTCAACTGGACGACTTGCTGCAGACAAGCTTTAATCTTTGCAGCTAGGGTGAGTCACATAGGAAAGTTCACACTGAAAAAGAACGCAGCACTTAGGCTCAGTAACTGGGGTCCAGGGTGTGTGGTAGAGAAATATTTAAAGGGACACTGTCAAGGTTAGAGGGACCAAATTCGACCTTTTGTTTCCTCCCTCTGTTTGCTGAGCAGCCCACTTGATTCATTACTTTCCCCTTCAGTCCACCCATGCCCACCCCCACCAAAAAACTGACATTTTACATGCGCTTTCAATGACAAAAACTCAAATGGCACCAGCCCAACATATAGGTGCGACTCTACAACAACAAACCAGTGTGAATGTATGATGGAGAGGATCTTTGGAAGGGAAAGATTTAGGTTTCAAGCTTTTAATGGGTTATTATAAACAGTGAGGAAAATGATTTGAAAAATTATGAAAAAATACCTTGACAGTGTCCTTTTAACCAGTGCAGCAGAGAGAGAAATAAACTGTAAATAACAGCCCAACAGCCATGTCAAGTTTAGTTTTGTACGACAGCAATAAAATCAAGGCTTTAAACACACAGCATGACAGAAGCATTCTATCAGGCTCAGAAGCTGCAACCACCAGAGAAATGAGGAACAGACTGTACAGAAACCAAAATAGTTAAGTCAAGGCAAAGAAATGACCAAAAGGCAGATAAAAAAAAAAAAAAAAAAAAGTGGGATGGGAGAGAGGGAGGGAGAGGAGGAGGGGGTCAGAAAGCACTGAAGAATAAAGCAAAACTAAATTAAAAAAGGAAAGGAAAACACTGACAATGACAACAAAAAATGCAAACAAAAACCAAACCGAAAGATAACTGCCACATTTGACTGACAAGAGGATGACAGGACTGCATCTCCTGTATACCACTCTAACTCGAGGCTAAGTGTTGTTAAGATTATGCGAAACAGCAATCAGGCCCCAATCATTGACTGCTTAGAAAAGCAATTAAAGACTGTTGCAAGTGAAACCAGGGATAGTTGAGACATACATTTTTTCCATTAACTTTCAAATTCCACTTTAAAATTAGAGGAATATTTGGAAAACAGTCAATAAAATACTTATTCCATTAGAAAACCAATACTGACCAGGAGAAGGCCAAAATCTTTCTAAAATTAAGCTAATAAAAAATGTTGTATTTGACATACCCAGACAGTGAAAAGAACTTCAGCAAATGAATACCCTAAGCACTTCCTAAATACCTGGGTTCCAGGTCATTTCTTTTCCCTTGGTAAAACCCCTTGGGTTCTATTAATTTTACAAGTACCTATGTAAAGAGAATGGCATAAAGGAATTGAAATGGTCAATATCTAAACACCTGTCACAATAATTTCAATTTACCTAACCATTCCAGATCCTTAAATTGCATCCTGAGAAAGGAACCTGGCAAATGACTACAAAGTACTAAGCACCATGTTAGAAGACAGGTGGATTTCTATATAATGACATAGCTGAGAAGCAGTTTTTGGGCTTAAGGGCCAATAATATACAGCCTTCTATCAAGGGTTCAAACAAAAAGGATATTGCTTTAAACAGATTCTTTTATTTTATTTTATTTTTTTGTAAACAGATTTTGATTATGACTTTTCAAAGCCATTTTATTTCTCTCATGAGGTTTCAGATAAATACTTCTTTCAAGGCCAAGAGAATCTGATGAATCTCACTATTCTAAATGGGTTCGATCCTGATCATTTTGCTCCTTCAGACTATATGGAACATCCTAGGAACATGGTCGGGAGAAGGGCAACCTGTGTGCCTAGCCCATGCAGAATACATTTAGGGAGAGACAAGCAGCCATCCGGACAAGGTCCCTGATGCTGCAAGAAGTAATCTCAAAGAGAGGACAGCTCTGCTTAGTTCTACCTTGGGTTGCATTCTACCATCCCAAGTTTTCTAGGTCTTCAAAACAGTGTACATCTAGCTCACTTCCAGTCTTCATGAGTTCTCTTACATAATGGAATAAAGTTCAGCAATGTCCTAGGTACAGTTCTTATATTTAGCTAGATAAGAGAAATTCTCAGGGAGAACAACACATTGAAAAAAGCTTTAGAGGCAAAATCTAGCCAACAGAGAGGCCAGGTTCAATCTCTACCTCCCTCATCCCCATGCCATTGAGCACTTTTAGAATTATGGTAAAACAGATTATTTCAGAGAAGTTGAGAAAAAAGATTAGTTCCTTTGGTAAAGAAAGCCTGGAAGAAGGGTTTTAAGGTTTTCAACTGAAGAGTCTCTAATTCAGATTTCCAGAAAGCCAATGAGATACAGCTATAAAATTCAATGTAATTCTATAAATGGAGACAGTTGCTCCCAGCCCCCTCTAATTAACTCATAAGGACTCTTTTACGAGACGTAAATAACTGATTTCCTTAAAGCAGTACAGAAAACACACAACACAGCACTTCTATGTAGTTTACTTTCAGTTTTTAGCCAATAGTAAAGGTGTTCAGTATATATTTGTCAAATGAATAAATTAATATAGTTTGGAAAAGCAAAGTCAGTATTGTAACTGTAAATAGGAAAAACTATTTTACAATTTCAGGAACTTTAAAGGAAGGCATGAGATTCTGACATTTATGATAAAGCAGGGAGCAGTCATGATTTTAAAAGGTAGAGAAAGACTGCCTTAAAAATACAGATGTTTCTTCAAAGGATGATTAAACCAAAAAGACCAACAAGTCCATGAACTCAAAACAACCTAAGCACCACTCTATTTGAATACATGAAAACCTGCGAAGATATGACAGGTCCTGAGTGTACCTATATTTAATGAATGCTCTTTGTAAGAGACCTGGTACCCACTACCTTCCATGTGTTATCTCTCCTTGTAACAGCTGAGCCTTTGCTAAAAAAAAATCATGATTTCAACTTCTCATAGTAATAGTTACTTAAGCCTTTGGATCTCACTTGGTAACAACACACACTCAAAGTCAAAAGGAGAACAAAGACCTTGAATTGTAAAATGCCACAACAATGCAGGAATCTGATTAAGATACCTTTTCATTTTTCAAGAGAAACTGATTATAAAACCACTGAGTTACTAGCTGGTATACAGGAGATGCAGAAAACATTTAGAGTAATTTCCCTCATCTCCTCCCCCAATCCACGTTTCTAGTCCCTTCAATAGTGACTCCTAAAATGTTCCTGAAATATGAAATATCTTATTTCTCAACCTTCTCCGTGCTTAGTCAAAGCTGATTACAGCATAGTTCAGTATATAACTTCATCACTGCACAATCTGAGGACAGCTGTTTTATTAACTGATTGGTTTTTTTAGGCTTAAAGGATGATTGAACCAAAAAATGGAAGAAACCTCTATTTATAAGGATATCCTATTTAGAACCTAACAACAAAGTCCTTGTTCTAGTCCTCCAGAGCCACAAAACAAATTTCTCCTCTATCAAATACAAAACACAGAAGCTCAACATTCTAGCTGCCAATGTTAGACCAGAAAGAAAAAAAAAGGTAAACTCAGAAATCGTTGTGATAGCGATCAAGACAATAACATAGGAAAATAGAAACTATTTGCTTTTTTCCTAGTATCAGCAAAATGGTTCGGTATGGTGAAATATTCTTAAGATACTATCTCTCAGAATAACAGCAAGCATTGTATAAGATGGTACAATTAACTTTGTTTTTGTTTTTTTTTTTTTTTTTCAAGATACTGGGACTGGGGATTGAACCAAGGACCTCATATACAGGAGGCCGGCACTCAACCACTGAGCCACCTCGCCTCTCCTGTGTTGGCTCCCTCATCTGTTTGCTTGTTTTCTTTAGGAGGCACGGGGAACCAAACCCGGGACCTCCCATGTGGGGAGGTGGGTGCTCAACTGCTTCAGCCACATTCGCTCCCTACAATTAACTTCTCAGTGGTGCTAATAATAACTGAACCACCAAATCACCCTCTTTTCCACTGATGTTTTCCACAAAAAAAAATGAGGGAATACATTTCATTCAACAGTTTGCTAAAGAAAAATCAACGGTTGAGAGTACATTTCCACTCCAGGTGGGCCTTGCTAACTCTTTAGAGTAACTACTAAAGAAAGCTCTTTGAGAAGGAGACTCAGGTAATGTAGTCACAGTCAAAAAGAACTGCACATACTCACCACGATCCCACCTCCTGAAATATCAGTGAGGTAAAGCAGATCAAGTACAGGAATCTGAGCTGGAATATCAGACAATGGATCATAGCTCTCTAACTTATCAACTATACTGACATCATGAGCTTTAGTTTCTTCCACTGCAAAAAGGGGGAATGAAACTAAACTACATACTCCTAAGATTTCTAAAGCCATGAAACATGTTTGTAATTATAAATATAAATTTATGGGGCTATAAGCATTGAGTGTTTGTCCTATAAATCAAAGTCTCATATATCATTCAAAAGCTGCTCAGTCCTACTCTGAGTTAGACTATTTGGGACAGGGAAATACAGAAATATTAACATGCCTTCTTAAGTTTGATTAACTGACCTAACACAAACAGGACTCAAAGCTGCAAAGACTTCTTTTTCAAATTGGAGAATGCTTAAAGAAACCTCTTTTCCACTTGGCTACTGCACCAAATACAAATATACCAACTTAGAAAAACCATATGTAGATCAGAATTTAATAACAATTACCAAATTTATGAGTACCACCAAAATCTCACTTGGAAAAATATCCCTGCATACAAAATGCTGAAAACCACATACAACAGCTTATCAAATTGTTTACTGCAGTGTTACTCAAAGGGCTGATCCTGGAGAAGCTTGCACCTGAATGTTAAATTAACGTACTACTTACTTCACTGAGAAAGTCTATACCTGCGGATATTACTGGTATACTATTTAAAAACAAATGTTGAAGAAGAAAGCATTAAGGCTCATCTAATACTAAGAAAGCAGCCGATTTCTTTAGAAAAGTCTGAAGAAAAATATGGTAATTTGCAGAGCAGGTGTAGCTCAGCAACTGAGCACCTGCTTCACATATAGAAGGTCCCGGCTTCAATCCCTGGTACCTCCTAAAAAAAAAAAAAAAAAAAGACCGTGC
>PVKH010001102.1:0-11024 GCA_004027955.1 Chaetophractus vellerosus | reverse complement strand
GGTTCAGTTTACCATGTGGTAAACCAGAGCCCTACCAATTGAGCCACAGCTGGTTCCCCTGCCTTACTTCTTGTGAACTACTATGATATACACTTTGGAGGCTTTGCCTCCTCTTTTTAATTCTGTACACTGCCACTGCCTATCTACCTAAAATATCTACCAGCCTGATCATGTCACTTCCCCTGGTCTCAAATCTCTATGATCAAATCTCTATGATCCAACCCACAAATCAGCCTAAAAAGAAACATCTTCCACAGTATCACCTCATCTGAAGCTTTATCAGATCATCCTACCCTCATTGGTATAGTCCCATCCTTCTTTTAGAGATCTCTGCTTTGACTTGAACTTTCCTGTGCCTTTCCCTTCCACAATTACAAGTTATGAACTGCCCTTCACAAATGCTCTCCTTCCCTCCAAATCTCCCTCACCCTTGCCTCTCCCCACTCCCAGACTCTCTCACTCCCTTGGCTCTTTCATAGCAATTTGTACTTCTATATAACCCTTGGCAAATTGCCCCAAATTAGAATTATCTATTACTCTTATATTTATATATTTATGGGTAACATAATATTTATGATTTGCTACATACTCCAGACCAAAAAAAAAAAGGGGGGGGGGGAATGGGATGGATTAAGCAAGATTGGAAAAATGGGGATTCATTACAGTATTCTTTCTACTTTTGTGTGTCTGAAAATTTCCAGAAAAAAAGTTATTTGTGTACAAGTCCCACTAGATTGTGCGATCTTAATTGGCAGGGACTGCCTTATTTAGTCATCTTTATATCTTTTATTTTGCAGATGAACAGAAAATTGAATTGTTACTCTCTACTACATCCTTTATTTTTTTCACTCTGTTCTGCTTATTTTGCCCAGAAGCCTTCCCCCCATGGACCCTGGAAGGAAATTACGATCCAAGATGCTGGAGATGGGACCAAGAGCACACACAGGTTAAAGCACATGATGGTAGGCACAATACAAAGAAAGAGTCAGGTTTTAATTCCACAGTCTCTTGGAGTAGGTGGCCACAGCCAAACATTAACTGTTTATCTGTCCTTCATTCAATGTCTAAGGATAAAAGCCTAAATATGCATGTGAATTTGCACATATACAATTATCCCTTCCTATTTATAGCTCAAGATTAAGGAACAACCAGAATGTCACATCATTTCTATTTTCCATTCATATTTAGATATGTGTATACTCATGCACACATTTCTCCAAAACTGTTTTCAACTGAACCAAAGAAATGTTGAAAAATTCTGTTTGTTCTTGACTTACAGCTTGTCCATTGGCTTCATAAAGCGGGCATTTTTGCTTGATCTTGGCCAGTTCCATATTTACTTGTTTGCTAACCACAGCCATTGGATTCCCTCCTAGAAAAAACTCAAACAATCAAATTCAACATACCTATGAAAAGGATCAAAAGCTCAAAGTAAAAATATTTTTACTTAAAACTTAAAAGGTTCAGGGTTTACAGTATGTGAATTATATCTCAATTTTAAAATAGCTCAAAGTAAAAATAAATATATAATCACCTATAATCCCAGAAGCTAACATTTTATTAGAGATCCTTCAAGACTTCATGGGCATAAAATAGACATATGTACACAAAAGGATCATAAGGCATATATTGCTTTGAAATCTTTTTTTTCTTGTATCATAATTAAAAAAAAACTTTTAAAAAATACTTTCAAACTTATAGGACAGTTACAAAAATAACATAAATCTAATACAGAGAAGTCCAACGTGTCCCTAATCCCTTAGATACTCAGATCCACCAATTTTAATATTTTGCCACATCATTCTAACTACCTATCTCAATCTATCCATCTATTTGTGTTTCTATGTGTCTATCAATCCATTTTCTGAACACACAGATTGTACACATCATGCTCCTTAAACCCTTAATACTGCCCTGTACCTTTCTTAAGAATAAGGATATTCACTTATGTATCAACGTTTAGTTAGCAAGTTCAAAAAATTTAACACTGATATAAAGCTTACAGTCAGTCTATATATACATTTTTTCCTATGTCCCACTGATATCCTTTTGAGACTTTTCTCCTTTCTTGATCTCATCCAGGATCATGTATCACCTTTAACTGTCACTGTCTCTCTCTTTTTTTTTTTTAAGATTTACACACACATACACACGCCCCTTGTTTTTGCACTCGCTGTCTCCTCTCTGTGTGTTCTTCTGTGTCTGCTTCTGTTCTCTTTAGGCGGCGCTGGGAACCGATCCTGGGACTTTCCAGAGTGGAGAGAGGCGATGAATCTCTTGCGCCACCTCAGCTACCTGGTCAGCCGCATCTCCTGTTGTCTCTCTTCTGTCTCTTTTTGTTGCGTCATCTTGCTGTGCCAGCTCCCCATGTGGGCCAGCTTGCTTTTCACCAGGAGGCCCTGGGAATCAAACCCCGGACCTTCCATATGGTAGATGGGAGCCCAATCACTTGAGCCACATCCACCTCCCTCATTGCCTCTTTAGTTGCTCTTTCTTCTTCTTTCATTGCGGGAACGTGCATAGAACATAAACTTTCCTATCTCATCAAATCCCAAGCATACCATTTAGTGGGATTAATGACATTTACCATACTGTAGCACTTCACCACTTTCCATTACCAAAACTTTTCCATCTCCCCAAATGGAAACCATACACCCATTTTGCATTAAATCCCCATCCCCCATGTCCCTAACAAGTTGAACTCTGATTTCTGTTTCTATGATATTGCCTATTATCTGCAGGTACTTTCTTTGTAACAATCATGAAGCATATACTTAACATTCTAAATCCATAACAATTTCATTTGTATTAAAGCAACTTAACTTCAATAGTATACACAAACTAAGTGGATATGTATATAACCCCCATTCCCCCACCTTTATGTAGTTTTTGTCACAAATTACATGTTTATACATCATGAGCCCAAATTTTAAATTTCTGTTACTGTAGTCTTCAGCTCTGCTTGGTTCATCTGAATAATTTCCATCTCTCTATTGATATTTTCTTGTGTTCATCTACCGTTTTCCTGATTTCCTTTAGCTTTTTGTTCATGTGTTCCTTTAGATCTTTGGGAATAATTAGGAGGATTTTCTTCACATCTTTACCATATATCATATATCTTTATCTGGAATGTCCCAGGTCTGGTCCTCCTCATCGAAGGTTTCTAATGCTTTTATCTTCTCCTGTGCCCGGGCCATCACTTTCTTTGTATGTTTTGCAATCTTTTGTTGAAACCTGGATATTTTTATATTTTAATGTGTTATTGCAACCCCCCCCCCCCCAAAAAAAAACAACAAAACCCAGGGGGAAAAAGAAAAAAACACTTTCCCCCGCCTTTGTAGATTGTCGTGTGAAAGCGTTCTCCTTCCGGGCATATTCATTCAGAGTTCAGAGACTAGCTCCAGCCAAAGCTAGGGGCTGCCCAGGTCTTTTCTGCACATGTGTCTTTTTGTGGAGTATACACATGATGGACTACTATGCAGCAGTCAGGAAGAAGAAATGAAGTCATGAAACATATGACATGGATGAACCTGGAAGACATTATGTTGAATAAAGAAAGCCAGACACAAAAGGACAAGTACTGTGTGACTGCCCTAGTATGAACTAAATATATTATGTGAACTATAAATATATGAAATATGAATATGGGTAAAATTGCATATATAAGACTGTTTTTCTTTGAAGCTGAACAAATGTAAGTCAATAGTACAAAATGTTAATATCAGACCAAACAAAAAAAAAACATTATACTAAGTGAAGGAGACCAGACAGAGTACTACATATTGTATGATTCCATTTATATAAAATGTAAATATAAATCAATTTATAAAGATGAAAGGAGATTAGTGATTACATAGGTCTGAGGAAGGAATGCTAAGGGGTGTGGAGTCTTTCTTTTTGGAGTAATGAAATTATTCTAAAATTTTTGAGATGATGAATGTACAACATTGTGATTACACTAAAAGCCATTGACTATACACTTTGGATAGAATAGCCAGTAACAGCAGCTGTGTACAGTGGGGGAAAGCATAGAGATATTGAGAGGTGAGGAAGTTTCTTGTTTGTTTCTGTTTTTTTATTATTATTATTAATGAAATAATGAAAATGCTCTAATAATGAAGTACACGTACAACTATGTGAGTATAGCAAATACCATTCATTGTACACTTTGGATGAATTGTATGTTTATTGATATATATCAATAAAATTGATTTGTTAAAAGAAAAAAAAAGTTAAAAAACAACAACAATACAACGCCATGTTAAAAATACTCAAACTAAAAATAAAAAAAATAAGAAACTCAAAATGCAATCCTATCCACCTGTCTATTTTCTTAGGATAATTCCCTAGAACTGGAACTCCTAGGTCAAAAGGCATATACAATTTAAATTTTGCACGTATTGATATATTCTTTCAGGGAGAATATTTGGTAATTTACCTCTCACTAAAAGTATGGAAAGTACTGTAAACCAATATATTTTGAAACTGCATCTATGGCTTTAAAATATAAGTTTAAATAATCATCTAAGTCTCAGACTATGCTTTGCAGCATAAAAGAAGTACTTACCAAGACCTGTTACTACCATGGCTCCAAGATCAGCTACATAGTTTCCTTTGCGAAATGTAGCAACTCGCCCACCCACACGATCCTGTTTTTCAGAAATTAAAATGGTCAAAATCATTAATTCTATTTTAACCATCAAAACCTGGCATGGCATCATCCCAAGTGGCTGTCCTTTATAATTCAAAAAGAAAGGTGTAATTTAGAGTTTACATGGAGTGCAATGAATAGTACTATGGGCAAAAAGAGCAAAAGAAGCTTAACGATTATTTGGGGGAAAGGTAGGTAACCACTGACATTTTTTAAAAAATATATATATAACCACTGACATTTAAGAACTATAATATTAAATGAAACAATATGACAGCCAGAAGACATATTTAGTCACAGGTACTATAATCTCTCTACCCAGCTACTCCCTAATACCTCCTATTGTACAGGATGGGCAAGGGCCACAAAAAAAATCATTTGCAGATTCCAACGCTAAATGTCATATTTCTACCACCACCTTGACTCTTGCCCCCTAATCCCCAAAGTCAACTGTCAATGATTTGATAGATGCTTTCTCTGACAAATGGCTCTTCAGAGCATCCCTATGCCCAGGGCAGATTATTTACTTAATATAAACTGTTGATAATACTTTCCATTCCTCAACAGGCCCAGGGTTATCCCTATTGACTAGGGATTTTCAAATATGGGGAAACCACCTTACTGAGCTTCAGTGGTAATTTAATCATCAGTAATATGAGAGCACTCTATAAACACTTAAAAAAAAAACACCAAAAAAAAAAAAAACAAAAACCCACAAACAAAACAAAAATCTGTACACTAGGTTATAAATTCCGATGAGTAGGGATGATGACCTCATTATTCCTGAATGTACTCTCAGCACATAGTACATAGAAGGTACGCAAATGTTTTCTGAATTAATAGTAGTAAAAGATCTTATTAGGAAAATATTTTCAATTTCACTGTACTCTGCTTGCAAAGAACATTTTAAAAAATTACCCTTAACTTTTCCCCTGAAAACACAATGCACTTTATAAAAAGCAATCTGGATTGTTCTGCACATAATATTTTGTGCAGAATTTAGATTAGCTTCAAAGTTTTCACAAATTTTAGATTGGTACTCTGTTCCACCACAGAAAATAAATGCCTATTACAAAGGATGTCCATGAAGGCCCCAAATTTAAAAGTTTACTGAAACAAACAATGACCCGAAAACATCCATCAAAAGGGCATATGGAT
Organism: Chaetophractus vellerosus; assembly: GCA_004027955.1. Lineage (NCBI taxonomy): Eukaryota > Metazoa > Chordata > Mammalia > Cingulata > Chlamyphoridae > Chaetophractus > Chaetophractus vellerosus. The sequence continues at coordinate 5,215 of PVKH010001102.1, read as the reverse complement.
CAATTTACAAATCTTACTCACTGATCATTTTTCAAAGCTTTATTGTCAAAAATGCTTTACTCAACATAAAATAATGCTGTCCAAAATACTCTGGGTATTATACAAATCAATTTAGCTAACTTCAACTTGCATGACTCCAAATTTGCAGCAGATAATTTCTTTACTATATTTCCATTAGGTCAAGCTTCTAAAATGCAAAATAAAATTCTTACCCTGGCTTCCAAAAGCGTGACATCCATTCCGAAACTTTGCAATTGACGAGCTGCTGCCAAGCCTGAGACCCCAGAGCCTATAATTATTACCTTTCCTGTCTTTTTAGCTAAAAGAAAATAATGAACAAAAATTAGAATATTTTGTCGTAGGTTTAACATTTTATGTTTTTAGTTTTTTTATCATGAAAATCTCTAGGTCCTTAATATGTCATGCTGTTTTGCAAAGTTAACAAGTTCAGGCAGTTATTTTCAAAATGTGGAAATTATCTGAATAGCAAATACCCTAAACCTATAAACTTTAATTCAATGTTGAGAATTTCTAAATCAAATCCATTATCTTAAAATTTACTTTCTCATTACCTCAGCCACAAGTTTCAGTATGTGTAATTTATTATGTATAATTTACTATGAACACTCTGCTTAATTTATCTCACAATTGACGAGGACACAGGGTTTTGAGCAACCAACCTATTCATTTCAGATATAAGCTATTTTCCTTTAAGTTCTACTTCCGTAGTCTTAAGTTAGTATCCCTTTGAAGAATTTTTAAAGCATCGAAGTAACTATTAATCCTTAAAATACTCCTATCCCTACTGGATATCTGGTAGACATTAGCTAGACACCATGAATGGGGTACAGAAAAAAGCAACCTTTAACAGGTTAAGAACTGGTCAGTGACAGAAAATTTTAAACCTCCTGCTTCATAACCGATTTCTCTTATTTCTAACAAATTTTACATATTTTTTAAATCACAAAATTCATTTGCCAGGTCCTTACTTGGAAGGGGTTTTATTCTCTTATAGATGCCAAAGTTGATAAGACCGTGACGCTCTAAATAACTGTGAACTCGATGGACAAGCACAGTATCACCTATAGAAGAAATGAATTTTAAAACATATTTACATTTTTAGCAGTTTAAATGTAAAGATCTTCTAACTCTTCTACTTCTTCATCATAAATCCTTCTATACATCTTTTCCATAAGCTTCAGGTCATGCAACTCCTTTAGAAAAATTATTTTTAGAATCACTGTGAGGTGTTCCAAAGAACCTATCACATATTTTGGAATTTAAAAAAATGAGATCCCACTAAGGAGAGAAATGAAGCACAAAGCAAAAACTGTAGAGTAGTTAAAATGCTCATTTACTTTGGCAAAAATTTCACAAGACTTTGTTGGTGGCAAGTGAGAAATGAGAAAGTCAGACAGACAGCCAAATGAGTGTCAATAAAGTTTCTGTAGACCAAAAGTCAGACCACAGGTCTAGGACAATAATTTAGCAATCTTTTGAACTCACTCATCTGTTAACACAAATTAAATGCCAAGAAAACAAACACACAGAATAGACATTTTTGCACTGTACAAGGACATATAAATTATGGTGATATAGGATGGAAATATGAATGAAAAAATTATCAAGGAACCATGAGGCTTCAGAAGGAAATACCAATTTTCATAACCTAATCTAAAACTAGTTCTACTGAACACACCACTTACTGTTATAAGGCGCTTCTAACTGTTGGAGAGTAGCCTCAAATGTCAGCTGAATCTTTGGATTATCCAACCACAACTGCAACTGCATTTAAATGACAGAAATTGTATTACATACAAATATATCATTTGACCATCTTTAAATACCACCTTTTTAACTTTCAGGTCCTGATTATGGACTTTCCTCTCATTGAAACAGTGAAGGTTATAGTCCTTACAAATAAATTAATGAAACACAAAACCATGTAAAATGAGTGAATTACTGAAGAAGCTGGGAGATAGCCTAAAAAAGAAAAAAAAATCTAGTAACTCACCAAGGTCATACAGCTAATAGGGAACAGCTAGACTTTAAACCTGGGTTATATGACTCCAGAAATAATGAGGAGTTAAAAATCCCCAAGACCTAGAGACTGATTAGATATGTAAAGGCAGGAGAGAAAGAGAAATCAAGGATAACTCCTCAGTTTTTGACCTGTACAACTAAATGAGTTGGCATGTCATTAACTGAATGAGGGTTAATGAAAGAAGAAAAGAGATCATGAGTTTACTTTCAGGACAACCAAAAGGACATATAAGATAGTTAAATATACAGTCCGGGGCTCAGAGGAGAGTAATGTCTGGAGTCCTCTGCTTCTGGCTGAAATCTGAAGCCAAATGTGTAAAAAGAGGGCTCCTCAGGGGAAAAACAGGAAAGACTGGAGAGGACACCTCAGTCTGAGCCTTAAGGATCTCCCAACCAGTAATGGCCAGTCAGTAAGGATACACCTATAAAGCGGTCAGAGAAGACAACAACCAGGGAGGAAGAGAGAAACCAGAATACTGTGTTACTGGAGCCAAAGGAAGAGCATGTTTTAAGAAGAAAGAAGTGGTCAATTATTTTGAATATGGCTGAACAAGCAATAACATGAGTATGTTACAATCAATGGGCTCTAACATGAATTCTCTTCAAATTGAATATATATTTGAAAAAACACAAGACAAACCAAATATGACCATAAAGTCCTGGCTAAAAATTAATAAAGACAGCCCCAAAGACAAGTTTCAGCCAAAGAAGTTATTTAGTTGTATAAATAAACCAAATTAGAAGGGGATAAGATTGAATCCATTTGCATTCTCCACTTTTCTCTGTGGCTACTGTCAAGGGAAAATGGAATTCCACAAGTACACACTGGGTGCAAGCGCCTCACCCCTCAACACAAGTTGCGTTCTTCCTCCCATCCTATAAATAAGGTTCAGGCCATAGTTTCTAGACCAAAAATCCTCAAGTTTCAGTTTTAAAATCCGGAGACAAAGATGTAGTTAAAGATTAGAGAACTGATATGATTCTTGTAGGAGAGAATGATTTATGTTCTGTTTCATAGCCAGCGACCACAATTCTAAACTGAGCCAACTTTCCCTTATATCTGAACTTTTGGTCACAGGAACCCAACCAGAGAGGATGATCATTGTAAACCCACCACTCAAATTTCAGTAAAAAGTGAAAATTTCCATCAGCTGAAATAGAAAAATGACAATCTTGTCTAAAAAAAAAAACAAAACAAAACATACTTAGAACAAATGCTGACATGTTACACAGAGAACCTGATTCAAACATAAGACAAATCAGCCTCAGAAACACATACCAAGAATTTTCCTAAAGATTTTATTTATTTCTCCTCCCCATCCCCCTTGTTTTGTGCTCACTGCCTGCTCTCTGTGTCTGTTCATCTTCTTTTTAGGAGGCACTGGAACCAAATCAGGAACCTCCCAAGTGGGAGGGAGGCACCCAATGGCTTGGGCCATCTCTGCTTCCCATTAGCTTTTAAAAATCACTATCTTCTCTTCACAAGATAAGAAGCCTTTATTCTATTCTACAAAATCACAGTATAAACTACCACTCACTCTAGGTAAATGTCACTTTAACAATCCTAATTTAACAGTAGTTTTGAGATATAATAGCCAAAACAAAGAAGTCAGTGGTGGCTAAAAAGCAGAGTGACAAAAAATGTTAAAATGTTATCTCTGAGTTACATTCAAAAGAGCTGAAATTGCAATATTAATTTCTTCTACTTTCTTTTTTTAAAAAAATTATATATCCCCCCCCCCCTTCTGCGTGTTCTTGCTGTGTTGATTTCTGCGTTCTTCTGTGTCTGCTTGTCTCCTCCCCCCGCCCCCCACCCGGTTGTGGCGACCCGCCAAGTCAGCTCACCGGGCAGCTTGTCCTGCTCCCGGGGGCTTGCCCTGCCCATGGCGGCTTTGCCCTGCCATGGCGGCTTGCCTTCTCAAGGCGGTCTGCCCGCTCAAGGAGGCCCTGGGAACTGAACCTGGGGCCTCCCACGTGGTAAACCAGCGATCTACCAATTGAGCTATAGCCGGCCCCCAATTTCTTCTACTTTCTATCACTCTAGAGTACAATGAATATGTTCTGAATTGCACCTTGCCTTGTTCTAATCTATGGCTAAAAAATTTTTATAAAGGTCATGGAAGGAAAGTTCACAGAAGAAACACAAATAACTAATAAATATGAAAAAGTAATCAGTCTCAGTAATCAAAGAAATGCAACTTAACTGAGATAAGTTTTGGCCTATTCTAGCAGCAAAGAATATCCTTGTTATAGTAACAAAAACAGGGGCAGGACAGCTGAGGTATCAACTGGTTCATTCTCTCTGGGAAGCAATTTGGCAACATATATCAAAACTTAAAAAGTATTCATACCCTTTAAGAGGGTAGTTTTCCTCCTAGAACATTAGCCTAAGGAAATAATCAGAGATGTAGTCAACAATGTATAAGGCTATTCAGAGCTTAATTTATATACAATAAGGGGAAAAAGAATACTTAAATGCCCAACAGTAAATTATGACCCAACTGTCAAAATATTATGAAGATAGGAAAACCAATCATTTAGCCAGAGGAGTAGGTTGTACCAGAGGAGTAGAACTAAATAAGGGTTTCTATTATCCTAGAAGGGAAAAACTACATTTAAATAAATAAATATATATATATATATATATATTTAACTTTCCAATTAAAAGATTCTTACTGTGTATGTATGAGGTATGAAAAGGATTCCAAAAATGCATGCAAATAGGACACTGATTTTATAAAACATAAGAATTACATATACATTTGACAGCTCTGAGATCTATCTCACACCCTGCATCACCTTTGGAGCCAGTGACATGGTCTCTCCACAGAACCCATCAACTCTCCAAACCTGTCACACAATACCTATGACTTTGAAGATGAGAAGATCTGTGGCTATACGCAGAATCTGACTGACAACTTTGGACATGGCAGAATGCCCTCACCCAGAACTCCAGGGGCTCACCCAACACTGGTCCCTCCACTGATTATCAGTGGCACCCCTGAGGGCTACTACATGTTCATCAAGACCAGGCTCAGGGAGCGGATGTGGCTCAAGCAACTGGGCACTCGCCTCCCACACAGGAGCTGCCGGGTTTGGTTCCCGGTACTTCCTGAGGAAGACAAGCAGACAGACAGAGGAGGGAGCCATCGGGGCACGGGAGGGGGGAGGG
>PVKH010001101.1:0-26536 GCA_004027955.1 Chaetophractus vellerosus | reverse complement strand
AGAGAACTACTGGAGTTGAAGACCACAAAAACAGAAATGAAGACTGCCCAGAAGGGTTTCAAGAGCATATTGGAGCTCAAAGACAAGATACTTGAAATGAGTCAGGCTGAGGAGAAGAAAGAAAAAGGAATTATAAAAAGTGAAAATAGCCTAAAACACCTCTGGGACACAATCAAGCATATCAATATACACAGTGTGGGAGTCCCAGAAGGAGAAGAATGAGAGAAAGGGGCAGAAGGAATATTCAAAGAAATAATGATAGAGAACTCCCCACACTTAGCAAAAGACACGAATATGCACATCCAGGAAGCACAGAGAATACCAAACAGAATAACCATGAAGAAAAATGTACTCTATAATATATTGATCACACTATTGAATGCAAAGGACAAGGAGAGAGCTCTGAAAGCTGCAAGAAAAAAACAATGTGTTATGTACAAGGGAATCTCAATTAGATTGAATGAAGATTCCTCATCAGAAACCATGGAGGCAAGAAGGCAGTAGGTTGAAATACTTATAAGTGCTGAAAGAAAACAATTGCCAAACAAGAATTTTATATCTAATGAGACTTTCTTTCAAAAATGAGGGGGAGATTAAGACATCCCCAGATAAAGAAAAGCTGAGGGAGTTCATTACCACTAGAACTTCCCTGCAAACAATGCTAAAAGGGAGTTCTTCAGACTGAAAGGTAAGCACCACTAGTCAGTGATGCCAAGTGTCATAAAGAAATAAAGACCTGCAGTAAAGAGAACCATTTGGGTAATTATAAATGCCAGTATAATTGTAGTGTATTGTTTGGTGTGTAACTCCACATCTTACTTCCTACAGCTACTAAAATGCAATTTCATAAAAAAATAATAAATTTATGGTTTTGGACATACAATGTACAAAGATATAAGTATTAACAAGTACAAAAAATGTGGGGGATGGAAAAGTATATGTATATGCTATTGAACTTAAGTTGTGATCAAATCAAATATGATTGTTATCTATTTCATGTTAAATTTTAACCATGGTAACAACAAGAAAAATAGATGAAAAATGTATCCAGATAGAAAAGAGAAGGCACTCAATATGGTACAACACAAAAAATCCAATATAAAAGTAGGCATTAATGGAAGAATTGAGAGATAAAAATGATGTATGGGGGCTGGCTGGATAGGCGCCGGCATACCACATGGGAGGCTCCGGGTTCGATTCCCGGTGACCTCTCCTAGCGGGCAGACCGCCTTGAGAATGGCAAGCCACCATGGGCGGGCCAGAGCCGCCGTGGGCAGGGCAAGAAGCTGCCACGGACAGGGCAAGAGCCGCCACGGGCAGGGCAGGTCGCCCGCGGATGGAGCGCAGCCAGCCACCCGCGAACTGAAGCAAGCGCCGGCCGTGAACGGACGCAAAGACCACCCACAAGTGGGGAAAGCTGCGCCTGTGCAGTGACCACTCTCGGCGCGTCGCCGCAGCGGGGGGAAGGGGAGATATGTAATAAAATAAATAAATCTTTGAAAAAAAAATGATGTATGATCTAAAAAGACTAAATAGCAAAATGGCAGGAGAAAGCCCTGCATTATCAGTCGTGACTTTAAATGTAAATGAATTAAAATCTCCAGTCAAAAGATGGACATTGGCAGAATGGATAAAGAAGCATAACCTAACTATATTCTGTCTGCAAGAGACTCACCTTAAATTCAAAGATACTAATTGGTTGAAAGTGGGAGGATGGAAAAAATATACCATGTAAGTAGTAACCAAAAGAGAGCATGGATAGCTCTACAAATGTCAGATAAAATAAGCTTTATGTAAAAAAGTTATGAGGGACAAAGATGGTCATTATATACTGATAAAGGAGTCAAGTCAATAAGAAGATGTGGCAATTATAAACATATATGTACCTAAAAGCAGAGTCCTAAAATATATGAAGCAAATACTGACAGATTTGAAGGGAGAAATTGCTCTACAATAATAGCAGGAGACTTTAATATACCACTTTGAATACTGGATAGAACATCTAGTCAGCGGATCAGTAAGGAAATACAAGACTTGACTGACACTCTAAACCAAGTAGACCTTACAAACATATATAGAACACTTCACCCAACAAAAACATAATATCCTTTCTTCTCAAGTGCACATGGATCATTTTCCAGGATAGACCATGTGTTAGGTCACAAAACAAGTATCAATAAATTTAAAAATATTGAAATCATACTATGTATATTCTCCAACCACAACAGAATGAGCTAGAAGTCAATAACAGAGGGAGAAAACTCACAAATATGTTGTGATTAAACAATGTACTCTTAAACAACCAATGGGTAAAAGAGGAAATCACAAGCAAAATTAGGAAATATCTTGAGGTGACTGAAATGAAAATACAACATACCAAAATATACGGGATGCAACAAGGGCAGTGATGAGAGGGAAATTTATAGCTCTAAATGCTTACATTAAAAAAGAAGAAAGACTTCAAATAAAAAAGCTAACTGCGGAATTGGAAGAACTAGAAAAAGAAGAGCAAACTAAACCCTAACTGAGCAGAAGGAAGGAAATAACAAAGATTACAGTAGAGATAAATGAAATAGAAAGCAAAAAAAATAGCAAAACAATAATGAGAATCAAAAAAAACCAAAAGTTGTTTCTTGGAAAAAGATCAATCAAATTGACAAATCATTATGTAGACTAACAAAGGAAAAAAGAGAGGGCACAAATAATGAAAATCAGAAATGAAAAGGGGGATATTACTAACAACCCCACTAAAATAAAAAGGACTGTTAAGAGGATACTATGAACAACTATATACCAATAAACTAGATAATCTGGATGAAATGGACAAATTCTTAAAAACACTCAAATTGTCTACATTAACTCAAGGAAAATAGAAGATCACAACAAACCAATTACTAATAAAGAGGTTGATTCTATAGTCAAAATCATCCCAACAGAGAAAAGCCCAGAGGGAGGTGTCTTTACAGGGGAATTCTACCAAAAATTAACACCAGTTCTGCTTAAACTTGTCCAAGAAATCGAAGAGGAGTGACTACTCCCTAATTCATTGTACAAGGCCAACATCACCTCCATATCAAAGCCAGGTTAAGATACTACAAGAAAAGAAAAATACAAACCAATATCCTTTATGAATATGATGGAAAAATCCTCAACAAAATACTAGAAAACTGAACCCAACAGCACTTTAATTAAAATCATTATACACCATGATCAAGTGGGATTTATCCCAAGTATGCAAAGGTAATTCAACATAAGAAAATCAAATAATGTATTATACCACATTAACATATTGAAGGAAAAAACAAACATGATCATCTCAATTAGTGCAGAAAAGATATTTGATAAAAGCCAGCACCACTTCTTGGTAAAAACACTTAGAACACTAGGAATAGAAGGAAAATTCCTCAACATGATAAAGGGCATATATGAAAAGCCCACAGCTAACATCCTATTTAATGGCGAAAGATTGAAAGCTTTTCTTCTAAGTTCATGAACAAAACACAGATGCCCATTGTCATCACTGTTATTCAACATTGTAATGGAAGTTATTGCCAGATAACTTAGGCAAGAAAAAGACATCTAAATTGGAAAAAAAGTAAAACTTTCCCTATTTGCAGATGACATGATCCTATATTCAGAAAATCCTGAAAAATCCACAACAAAGTTCCTAGAATTTATAAATGAATTCAGCAGTGTCAGTATACAAAAACAATACCCCCAAATCAGTAGTGTTTATATACACAAGCAATGAAAAAATGAGAAAAATTTTAAAAAATATTCCATTCATGATGGCAACTAAAAGAATAAAATATCTAGTAACAAATCTAGCCAATGATGCAAGGACTTGTACACAGAAAACTACAAAATACTGCTAAAAGAAATAAAAAAAGACCTAAATAAATGGAAGGACATTCCATGCTCATGAATTGGAAGACTAAATATCATTAAAATGTCAATCCTACCCCAAGTAATTTATAGATTCAATGCAATCCCAATAAAAATTCCAACAACCTTCTTTGCAGATATGAAAAAGCCAATCATCCAATTTATATGGAAGGGTAAGGGTCCCTGAATAGCTAAAGCCATCTTGAAAAAGAATAATGAAGTTGGAGGACACACTTTTCCAATTTTGAAACTTATTACAAAGCCACAGTAATCAAAACAGCATGCTATTGGCACAAAGTCAGACATATAGACCAATGGAATAGAATTGAGAGCTCAGAATTCAACCCTCATATTTATGGCCAACTGGTTTTTCATATTATTATTAGAGAAGTTGTGAGTTTACAAAATGATCATGCATAACACACAGGATTCCCATTTATCACCCCACTAACAACACCTTGCATTGTTGTGGAATATTTGTTACAAATGATGAAAGAATATCATCAAAATATTACTGCTTACTATATAGTCCATAGCTTACTTTTGGTGTATTTTCCCCATAGATCACTCTATTAGCACCATGTATTAGTATTTTATATTTGTTATAGTTCATTAGAGAACATTCTCATATTTGTACTATTAACCATAGTCCATCATCCACCACGGGGTTCACTGTGTTACATGGGTCCCATGCCTTGTAAAATCCATCCAAAGTGTACACTCAGTGGCTCTGTTTCATCACAGAGTTGTCATCACTTCAATTTTACATTTTTATTACTCCAAAAGGAAAAATCCCATACCACATTATGCCCCCCTATTGTTGACCCTTAGCAATGATATAGCATCATCTTTGCCATTGATACAAAAATACTATTACTGTTCACTATAGTCCATAAGTTACATTAGTTATATGTTTCACCATATTCTTAACACCTTGTAATAGGAACATACATTTGTTCTAATTCATAGAACATACTTATATTTATACTATTAACAACAATCCTCATCCACCACCAAGTTCACTATGTGATATAGTCCCTAGATTATCCTCTAGCCTTCTTTCAATTAATATTTACGTACCTAGACTACTCCTTTCAGCCACAATCACATTTATAAATTAGCAGTGTTAGTTATACTCAGTATAATGTGTTACCATCAATTCTATCCACTACTTAATTGGGAAAGAATAGTAGTTTCAACAAATGTTGCTGGGAAAAATGAATCTCCATTTGAAAAAAAAAAAAGGACCTCATACCATATACAAAAATGAACTCAAAATGGATCAAAGACCTAAATATAAAAGCCAGAACTATCAAACTCCTGGAAGAAAATGTAGGGATGCATCTTCAGGACCTTCTGTTAGGAAAAGTTTACTTAGACTTTACACCCAAAGCACAAGCCACTAAAGAAGAAATAGATAAATATGACCTTATCAAAATTAAAACTTTTGTTCCTCAAAGGACTTTATCATGAAAGTAAAATGACAACCTACACAATGGGAGAAAATATTTGGAATCCCTATATATAATGAAGCTTTAATATCCAGCATATATAAAGAAATCCTTTAATTTAATATCAAAATGACAAACAACTCAATTAAAAAAGGGTCCAAAGACTTGTATAGACATCTCTCCAAAGAAGATATACAGATGTCCAGAAAGCACATGAGAAGATGCTCAACATGATTAGCTATTAGGGAAATTCAAATCAAAACCACAGTGTGATACCATTTCACACTCATTAGAATGGCTGCTATTTTTTAAAAAGGGAAAATAACAAGTGTTGGAGAGGATGTGGAGAAATTGGAACACTCATTCATTGCTTGTGGCAATGTAAAATGGTGCAGCCACTGTGGAAGACAGTTTCGTGGTTCCTCAGAAATCTAAGTATAGAGCTACCGTATGACTGAGCAATCCCATTACTAGGTATATACTCAAAAGAATTGAAAGCTGAGACTCAAACATAATGTTCATAGCCACATTATTCACAATTGCCAAAAGATGGAAGCAACCCAAGTAGCCCATCAACCAAGGAATGGATAAACACAATGTGGTCTATACACACAATGGAAAATTATTTAGCCATAGAAAGAAACAAAGTCCTGATACATGTGACAGCATGGATAAACCTTGAAGACATCATGTTGAGTGAAATTAGCCAGACACTATAGGAGAAATATTTTTATGATCTCACTAATTTGAAATAATTAGAATAAACAAACTCATAGAGTCAGAATCTAGAATAAAGGTTATCAGGAAACAGGGTAAGGATAGGGAATGGGAAGCTAAGGCTTAAAATGTACAGAGTTTCTATTTAGAATTATGGAAATATTTTGGAAATGGATGGCACAATATTGTAAATGTAATTAATAGCGCTGAAATATATATCTGAATATGATTAATAGGCAAAATGTTATATTGTATATATGGCAACGGAATAAATTTTTTTAAGTGCATGGAAGTATACTACACAGAGAACGGTAAGTCAAACCATGGTCTACATAGTTAATAGTTCAATTGTAAAAATGTGCTATCATCAGTTGTAACAAATGTTCTGCACCAGTGCAAGGTGTTAATAATAGGGTGGTATATGAGAATCCTGTATGCATGATTGTTTTGTATACTACAACCTCTCTAATAAGGCAAAAAAGAAAAAGTAAACAAAATAAAATTAGTGCCTAGAAAAAACCTGGGATTCTATTTCAAAATTAACAATGCTTGTATTAGGGTTTTGTGATTGTGAGAGATGTTTTTCTTCTTTAGACTTCTTTTTCTATTTTTATATTAAGCAGCTATTTCAGTTCAAAAGCATTTATTTTTCAATGTTACATAAAAATAGTTAAGTTTAAAATTTAGTAAAACTATTGTTACAACTGAGTGAGCATATGTATGTGAAAGAAGACTGGAAAGGAATACAGAAATGATCATTGTTATTGTGATAAATGACAGTGGCTCCCAGACCTGGCTGCACATCAGAGTGCCCTGATGAGCAAGTTAAAAACACAGGTTCCCAAATTTCATCCTCAAAGATTCAGTGAGTTGGGTGGGTGCTGGGGTCTCTGATTTTGCTAAGCTTCCCAAGATGGTAATATAGTGTATCCACAGACCAGCGTTGGACAGTCACTGTGATTAGGGGACTTGGAGTTCTTTGTTCTGTATGATAAATGTTTTGTACTGTTGCCAAATTATTTTTACAACTAGGAAATGTAAAAGCATGTGTGCATCTAAGCATTCAGTGACATGGAAATGGCCTCCTTCCAATTCTGTAATCTACTCTTGTCATTCGGCAATAAGAGTTTCCCTTCATACTTCATAATGATCATTTTTGTGGTTATATATTATTCTACCTAGTATGCATACTATAATTCATTAGCCATTCCTCTGCTTTGGAAGAAGAGTTATAGGAGGAGTGTCTGAAGAAATTAGTAATCCTCATTTTAAAAGAAAAGATTATTAAAAATAGAGTTAGTCTTGGGGAGCAAATTTGTTTCCTGTGGTCCCAGCAGGTAAAACCATGATCAGGGAGTGCCAATGACCACTGGAGAAATGATGGCTTCCAAAGGTACATTTGGCATACACTTTGCCATGATGTTTTAAACAGTATCTGAATATCAAATATTTCGGACTATACCTGACAGCTCTGGGGTCTTTCTGGTCCTCATATACTGTGGAATCATGATTTTCCCCCCTTACTTACCTAGAATGCATTGCTTCCCACCCTAAGAAAACCTATTTGCAAGGCTAATACAATCAAAATTTTACTAAACTGATTGTGGTTTATTCTAAACAGTGCCTAATTCAAAGCAACTGCTCATCCCCGGCTGAGTTGGGCCCTATTGTTTTTGGGTATAAATAAATAAATAAGTAAATAAATAAATAAATAAATAAATAAACCCAATTATGAAAATCCAAACATAAGCAAATAAATTAGGGGGCTAATTATTTGCAGAGCAAAAGAATTCCCCACAGAGCTCCTTTATATTGTGAGCTCTCCCACAGCATTTACCATGTAATTAAATTAACCAAAATGTGGTTAATACCCAACCCTCTGTAGTCTCTTTCTCCACCCTTTCCTAGTTTCCATCTCTTTTCCTTATAACTAAAACCCCTTGATATCTACATGAAGGCTCAGTTATTCCCTAGGATCAGAGCACAAATCTGCCTTCTTAAAGGAGTGATGGAGTCCTCCATCTGTAGTCCATACATCAGTGTCATCCACCTTGCTATGGTTTGGACTTCATCTTTTGGACTTTAGTCCTGATAGTTGGTCTACTTTGGCCTCTGAAAAACCTGTCTTTGTCCTGCTAATCTCTTTAGTCTGAAGCTTCGTTTTGTTTTTACCGGTTCTGCTCATCTCCCTCTACATACTTGTATTAGTTAGGTTCTAAGCAGGGCCATTAATAGGAGGCAATTCAACTCAATGAACTGATTACAAAAGTGTTGGAAGAGTTGAAAAGGCAAAGTGAGGCACCCCAGATATTAGCAATAGCAAAGAGCAGCTACCACCCCTAAAACAGGGCTGGTGAAGGGAGAGGGTGGTGCTACCAGAGCCTAGAAGTTGGGGCCACCTAGCTGGAGCTGGAACCAAGGGTGGAGGCTGCTTGGAGGGAAGTGGGATCACAGAAGGAGAAGATGTCAAGTGAGAGCTAGATTCCTAGAGGAGATAGAGCTACTTCCTCCTGTCTTCTGTTCTCCAGCCAGTACCTCCTATTGGCCAAACCCAGCTTAAAGACAGTTGGCAAGGGGTCTTTGAGAATATAATTTGCAGGGGTCAGCCCCCTCCCCCTCCCCCACCCCCCAGTGATAAAACAGAACAAGGAAAAGGTAGGGAACAGATCTGGAACCAAATGGACAACGTGATAGGCACAGCAACTAAGAAACTGGAATTAAGAAATCTAATTCAGAACTCGATGACATCAAAGCCTTCTGGAGCAAGGGTAGAAACATTAGCAATCAAAACAAAAAATAGTAATAAAAATGAAAGCAGCTAATATCTAATAGTTACTTACTATGGCCACTTTCTGCTTTAAGAACTGTACATATTGCAAATCCAACTAATGCTCACAATGTCCCTATGCAGTTCTTTCTATCATCATTTCACTTTATAGATGAGAAGTAGAGATGCTAAGTAATTTTCCTTGGTCCACATACTAGAAAATGGCTGATATTTGAACACAGGCAGCCTGTCTTCAGAGCCCCCATGGATAAACACTTTGCTATCCTACCTAAGTCTTGAAGCCCTTTATCATTATGCACTAGATGTTTGACATTGTAAAATTCTTGGGAATTTTTCTAATTGTCAGCTTCCTTGCCTTGGAAAAACTAATATGGCCTCTATCCTGAATTGCTATATAGACTTCTAGCACAGTGCCAGACACATAAAATACATAAAAAATATATTGGAATTTTTACACTTTATTTGATTTTTCCTGTCCTTAGAAAGAGAAATTGCATGAGCAGTTTTCTAGCTCAGATCAGGTCCAGTTTCCTCAGTTTCTCCTCTGCTGTCCTCCACTTCTCCCTCCCCCACGCCCACTGCTCACTCTTCTCACTCCTCTTTCTCTCTCAAGGTCCTAGTTCCTGGATCAGGGCCTTGGTTACGGCTCACAGCTTCAGTCCAGTGTCTCTCATTGACATTTCATGGCCATATTCCCCTTTTCAGGTAGACAACATTCTTGAGATAATGAATTTTCTTGGACTGTAATGAGAACCTGTTAGTCTCTTGCTATTGCTGTGTTGGTGCAATGTTTATAATCAGAAGAGATTAATTTTGTGACATTTTCAATGCTATCTGCACTCATCAAGGTTCTAAGTGTGTATCAATTGTGAAACTATCCCTTAGGTTCAGGGGAGCTGAATTCCCTGCTGCTCCCCTTCCACACTCCATTTTTCTATCCTGAAGCTACAGTTTCCCAAAATATAAAATGGGGAACCAGACCCTTCCTTGCTCAGCTCCCAAGATTGTAGTGAGGGTTCAATGAGAGCATAAAGGAGAAAATAACACTAATAAAAGCTGACATCTCCATAGTGCTTAATATGTGCCAAACATGTACACTGAATTCTTACCAGTTTATCTATCCTATCAGGTAGATGCCTTTAGTATGCCCATTTTACAGATGAGGAACCTGAGGCACAATCAGATTAATTAATTTGCCAAAGATTACAGAGCTAGTAAGTGGTGGAGACAGACTTCAAATTCAAGGCAACCTGACTCCAGAGTCAAAAGATGCAGTAATCCCTCTGGGCTCCCATTTCCATTCTGAACTTTTATGTTAGCAGACAATTTAGGTCTATAGAGGAGAGGAAAACAGATGCCCCTACAGGGACCTGCAGTCCCATAGACTCTCCCTTTTCTCAAAGATTGCAGTAAACTTGGCTCAAAGCAACTGGTTTTATAGCCTGTGTGAGTCTAGTGCTTTCCCCAAACTCCTGTGAATTCCTGACTTAATTTAGTTCATGCTCTTTTCTACCTCTGTTCTCCTGTTAGTCTTGAAATTGACATGTGGCAAAGAGAACACAAAACTTCACCCTTTGTAATGGCTTCCGAGGCCACTCAGTAGTTTCTAGCATATCTTGGTATTTGCAGTTTACCTGAATGTTTTTTAAACCATGACGTTCAATCACATCGTGGAGGATGAGGTCCTCTGTCCATGGCCTCTACAGCACCTTTGTGCTAGAAAAAGGAACCTCCCCCACATCCATGGACCAATTAGAAAAAGGACACCTCTGGGCAAACAAATGAGAAAAAGCATCCCTTCCTTCCTTGCTGATACAGTGTCACACCAAGACCCCAGCTTGGCAAACAGAGAAAAAGTGAACTGGATTTCAGCCCCTGCTGCTGTCCCTTGACTACCCCTCTCCCTTATGTAAGGTACAATGCATAAAACTGTTTCTCTTGGCCCTGCCTCTGCCATCTCCATTCAGTGCTACTTCCACACTTTCTCTCCTTGCCAGTTCTCTTAAAGCTGCACCACCTTTCAAATGCTGAGTTCCAACAACTAACCTTCATCATCGTGCTCAGGCCCTTAAAAAATATATCTCAGAATGCACTTTTCCTTCTACACTGGTCTACTATCCTGAGCAGTGTCGACCACCTATCCATTTTTCTATCATGAGTCATCAGAGCAAGTACTTCTTTACCTGTACCTAGCCTTGTCTACTCAGTAAATTTCATTTCTAAATGTGGCTTTTTCTTCTAGCAATCCCATGTGCCTGAGCTATGAACGATACAGAATGCAGGGGGAGGCAGGATGGCTTTTGTCCCATCCTTGGGACTATGAGCCAATGCCCATCTTCCCTTCAGGGAGCTGCTTGCCTCTTGCCTCCAGAAGGCACAAGGCTAGACAGGCCCTCGGGGGGTGGCAGATGAAGGCAGTCCCAGCAAGCCCAGTACATCACATTCAGTCTTTGGTAGGCAAGAAGACAAATACACAGTCCCTAGAAGTTCTGGGCTGAAGTGTTTAATTCTCCTTTAGTAATTTTGCTCATCAGTCTCTCACTCTGCCCCCTGAGAAGTCTCAGCAGGATGTGTCAGATGCCAAGCACAGCATCTTTAAATGACGTGGGATCGGGCACCACTATGGTGCAGTTACAGATAAAAGACAACTGAACCAGTGGTCTCCTAAAATTTTAACTGTGCCCCTGTAAATAAGGCATTTTGATCAAGCATCCTATATACAGATGTTTGTTTATACATTGCATAAATGTACCTGTGTATTTAGGCTTCCATGCCATGAACATATTAAAATAAAAATGAGAAATGATGTATTGAAATAAATAAGAATAGAAGTCCTAATATTTCCTTCCCACATCCCTGTCGATCATCTTACACACCTCTTAGGAAGTGTACATCCCTCTTAGATATCACCAAGGTAAAACACAACACCTCCTTGTTTGGAGCAGTGGGAAGACACATCCTTTGGAATCAGTCAGACCTAAGTTCTAACCCTGGCTCCTCCAATCTTGGGCTGGGTGATTTTTGTATGGCTGATATAATCTCTTAGGCCTTGGTTTGCTCTTCTGTAAAATGGGGTAATGATATGCTGAGCCAGACCCTGTACTTGATGCCAGGGATTTAGAGGTAGGGTATAGGCCCCTTTATCAGAAGTTCAGTCCAGACAGGATTTGTGGACTGACTAGTATCTTCAGATCACTTGGGCTGCTGGTTGAAAACACTGATTCCCGAGCCTCTACTTATATGTAAAAGAAAAATCTCTTGGAATGGATACAGGAGTTTGCATTTTATATGTTTCCTACTGATTCTTATGTACATAAAACAGAGAGAGGTAATGAAACTGATAAATAGATGCAGTAACACAGTGTCATGTAAAGTAATGAGAGTTGCTGCAAAGAGAGATAAACTCTGAAGGGTCTGGGAGCACATAGGATGGTACCTACTCTGGACTGGGCAGTTTCCTGGAGAAGATGAGGCAGGGCATCCTTGTTATCTATTCCAGGTCTGTCTCACTCTCAAGGTCCGTTTTTGGCTCTAGACCATGGCCCCTTCAGACCAGTTATTTGGCTCAACCCTAGCCCTCTGACTCTTCCCTCTTTTTAATTTCCCTAGCATTCCCAGCATGTGTACTGTGACAAGTTGCATCTGGGCCTGCAGTATGCCTGCCCCACCAGCTGCCACAGGCTTGGAGTGATGACAGAGCTCTGAAGAGTCATAGGCTCCTTCTGCAGGCCATGCACATTGCTGCTCTACTGAAAACCTTGAGCTAAAATCGTTTAGTGTTGGTCATTTATCTATACCCTACCTCATTTCAAAACTGGGTTTGAAGTGTCTTCCAGAGATATAAATGATTCAAGTCAAAAGATGAGATAAATGAGCAAAGGTGGGCAAAGAAACAATAACAGTAGGAGAATAAAGTAAAGACAGTGGTAGAAACAGTAAACAAACATATGGTCCTGTACAGCTATTATAAGTAGCCATTAATTTGACTTTGAGCATCTTAGTAGTCAGAATAAAAAGAGAAACAATATTAGTTTTATAATATTCATAGCCTCCTTTTGAAACATTGAACCATTGCCAAAGAGAAGCACAACTTTTCTTTTAACTGACAAGAAGATATAAAGTGGATGATGTGTGATGGAGTGAATGATTGCCTCAAAACCATCACAGTAATTATTATTCCATATAATTCTTTAAAACCATGGCAGTATTTAATGTCTGTAACATTTTAATTGAAGGGATTTTTAGGGTCATCTGGTCTACCTAACAATGGGCAACACTACACCTTGTGAGATGGAAGCTATTCTCCCAATCTCCCACTGTAGCAACTTTCTTCCTAAGCTCTGCCCTTTCCCCAAGCACCGTTTTCAAAGACACTTAAATATTTCAAATACTCTTGCACTTGTCAAACCCTAAAACTTTGTTCAAGCTGCTAATATTTTCTCAACATCTTCCTCATGAAGTTATAACTATACTTCAAAGCCCAGTTCAGATATCACTTTCTCAGGAAGTCTTTACTGATCCAACCAGTTAGATTGTCTCTCTTTCCCACCATGCTTCTATATCACTCTGCTGGTATCTCCATTTTAACATTTATTATAATCTATGTTGAACCAGTGTATATATGAGCATATCTGTCTCCTCCTTTGGACAATGGGCTCTTTAATTGTGGGGAATATTTGTGTTAGTATTGTACCTCAGGGCCTGATATTGATTTGAATAACACAAAGTGACAGGTCATTTCAAACACTAATCTTAGCTGCATTTCCTCTACCAAATTACATATGTTTGCACTTAATTCTCACAACTCTGAGACAGATAATATTAACCCTATTTTACAAATAAAATGCAAATGCTCACCTTTTTCATCCTGTTATATTTAAATTTCTTCAAGTGAAAAATGTGTTAAATACTACCTATTTTGCAAGGTAGTCAAGAAGAACAATGAGATGACTTATGAAAGTGCCCTAGCATGGCACTTGACCAAGAGAAGATGCCTCCTTAAATGCGAGTTTCACTCCCCAGTAGATCACTGACCATGTTTTATTTATTTTTGCATTCTCCACTTGCTTGGCACGGTGTCTAGCACATAGTAGGAGTTAAGTTACTATATATTGAATCAAGCAGTCAAATGAATTACTTTAAGGGCCAATTTCAATGACCCCCACCTCCAGAAAGATATGGTTTCAGTAAAAGCCAAAAGAGTTGTCTTAAATAGGATCCTGTCAGTTGTAAGCAAATTAAAGCTAACTTGAATAATCTTAGGTGCAAAGAAGTTTTAACTTCAAGTTACCAAACACAAGAAGAGCAAGGGTGAAACTGAACTCCAGGGAGTCAACACACAATGAGGTACCATTTTTGGTGATTTGTTAGTATTATGTCTCATTTTTTAAAAAGTATTTGAAGTCTATCCCAGAGGACCTGGCACCCACCCAGGACTTTTCCCAATCAACTTCTCTATCTCCTCTTTGCATCTCAGCTTCATTCTTACTTCAGGTTGGCTTCTCTCACATGGAGGGGGACCTTGTCACTGACAGTTATAGACTCAAATCTTACAGCATCACTACCAGGAACTTGAAAGCTGCTTTCTCCAGTCCCAAATAAAAATTCCAAGGAATGTCTTTGATTGACTCCTTCTCACATTAGAGAGAATGGGTGTTAGGAATGGTACCCCCAGCTACTTGTCCCCTCACACTCTACAAATATGTGGTAGGAGTAGGAAAAGAGGTTTTTGCCTCTCATAAAAAAAATGGAAAGCTGTCCACAGAAGAAGAGAGTTGTGTTTGGTTACGTATAAAAGAGATGTGCACCACTGTAGGAAATCCCCATTTTCCCCAACAAGGCCAGTTTAAACATTCATTGAGTCTGCCTCCCGTTAAAATCGCAGTCTAACAAAGCAAGTGTTATGATAAAGATAAATTCACAGTGCCATGGGAGTATGGAGGAGAAATGAAGTAGAAGAAAGACTTCCTATAAAAGATAATGGCCTAAGCAAATCCTTGAGGTTTGAGTGATGGCTAATCTGGCAGGAATTGGGTAAGAGCACACCAGGTAAAGGGAACAGCATAAGCAAAACAGAAGTAGGAGACAGCCAATGTATGCATGAACCTCCAGCAGGACATGCAGCTTGCACCCTTTGTTGATAATGTTGGCAACGACCTCAGTACCTTTGGTTATCATACTTTCTGTTGCATTCCTGGTTTCTGGCGCTCTTGATTCCTGTATGGACTTCAGCACTCAGTTGTCCTACTCCTCCCATCCCCACCCCACCTGTAGAAGATGTGTCTACCTCCACATGACACCTGTACTAGCTTAGCATTTCTGTGCACAGCCTTTGTTGGCTGGTCACATTTTCAGGTCCTTCAGGCAGGGTAACTCTCTGAGTGTCCACCAGAAGACTCTGTACCATTGTGGACACACTGCAAATACTTGAAGACTTGAATTCACTTTTGATGCCTGTGTTCCTGTCTGTAGCACCCTGTCTCTCACATTACACAGTGTTCTTCCTCTTATCCATTCAACATGTACCTATACAGCCTCTGTTATATGTCATGCATGTCTCAGTGATGGGATGCAGCAATAAATGAGGAAAAAATCTCTCCTCTACTTTCCTTTTAGAAAGGAAAAAAGGTAATAAATGAAAGAAGTAAAAATATTATATAAGTTATATGGAGAAAAATAATACAAGGTAAGGAGGCAGAGAATGAGGGAAGTGGGGGTGGTCAGGAGAGGCCTCTAGGATAGGGAGATTTTGATTTATGACTCCAAAACTACTTTGGTCTTTCCAGTTCTGTAGTTGACAGTGGATTATAAAGATGCTCCTACAATGATCAAGGAGATCTGGAAATATATTTTGCATTGACTAGCCTTGTGACAGAAACCATTTATTTAATCTTCCAGGTCTTAGAATTCACACTCATATGAAAAATTGTGGCAAAGGCAAAAAAGGCAAGAATAATTCATTAATGCAATAAATATCTTCTATGTACCTATTGTGTGCCAGAAACCCTGTTGTCATAGAAGTTCAGCAGAGAATAAGACAGTCATTGCCCTCAAGGGCTCACAGTCTAGGGGAGGAGATGTGGGACAACAGAAAATCACAATGTGACATCTTAGAGTATTTGTTCAACGAGGCAGCCAAGCCAGCAATAGGTGGTTGGGGAGTGGTCCCCTGAGAACACAATCTTTGAGCATCCAGTGATTGCTATAAATTACTTTGTTGGTAAGTAGTAGTACCAAGGATTGATGTAAGAGCTCCCTTACCAATCTTATATTTTTCTCAGCACTACCTACCACTCACGTGCACACATATGTACACGCTCTCTCACTCACATACACACACACAATATTCTAGGAAAAGCATGCCATTTAGCTCATTAGAATAGTATACATTCAGCATTCCAGCTTTTGTTTTTGTTCTTTCCACTACTAGAATGTGTTTTCACTATTTGTGGCTACCACGGGCCTGTTCATGGGTCAAGGCGCAGCTAACATTGAGCTTTCAAGAAATCTTCCCAGCTCTGCCATGGTTATAATTATCCTCTTGTTTTCTAAGCTCTCATTGCGGGCTTTATCATGGTTATAGCACATTCTTTCTGGAGTTGGATTTATGTTTTCTGTGATATCTTTACTAGTTGGTAAGCTACTCGAAGATGGAGCCATGTCTTATTCACCTCTGTATACCTAGGAATGTGCACAGTAACTGACATCTAGTAAGTGCTGAAATAATTGAATTGACTTCAATGGAATGGAAGCATGGAGATGTTGAATTAATGGTTCCTTTCAGCTACTTGCATTGCAGTTTAAGATTCTATGTGTGGAGTTTTTTAAGAATTAATTTTTATAGGACTTATATAAGTTAATAATTTTTCTAGAAGTTCAAATTGCCTCAAGTAGATGGAAAGTTTTCCCATAGTCAAAGATGGTCAAGTCCTATGTAATGAAATTCAATCTCATCTCTCTTATATGATAATATATCATTTATTTATTGGTGGGACTTAGATAAAGCAGGAGGATGTCAGATTCTTGAGTCTTCTGGGTTTAAACTAGATCCTAGCAGGTAGAGAGAGATAAAACATTAAAGGACTCAGTCATGAATGATAAAGATAAAGAGAAGGGGAGACCAAGTGATACAGGAAATGAACCACCAGTTACAAAGGGCCCAGGGACCTATGGGGATAGGCCCCACTCTCAGTAAGATGCACTGTCAGGGTGCAAATAACTGTGAGCTCAGGAAAGCTCTTTGACTGGTTTGCTGTGGGCCAGTCCTGTTCCAAGGAGGCCTTCTGAGAAGATGTGACCAAAATATTCATTAATTACTTCACACTGGGGCATACGAATTGTTTTGTCTTGGGCCTTTCTAAGACTGATCATGTTGGGGGGAAATGAGGCAGTTCAACAAAAGGAAAAGTACTCCTGATGTATACCTTTTGGCAGATTGGGTGCCTCCATCAACCCTCCTTGGTATCAGGCTCAAGCTCTGGGTGCTCTTCTCCATGCTAGAGATCTGGATTATGCTTCTGGCAGCTGGATCATCTGAAAGTTTCCCTGCCAGTGTCAGACTTTCCTCTATTTTTCCAGCCCCTCCATACTGTGAAGGCTTTATTTATACTCTGCTGGGTTATTTTCTCTTCATATGACTACTACCATCTCTCCTGGGTTTTCTGAGGCTGCTGCAGTAAGTTATATTTTGATTTTGATTTTCCTTGGCTCAGCTGAAGATTTGTGGAAACAAACAAACAAAAAAAACAACTGAAAAAAAAAAAACCCTCAAACCCATCAGAATACAAGGGATGCTGAGAAGCTGGAGTGAGAAAACTGGTGTCCAAGACAAAGGTTTTAGACTCAGGCTCTGGCCACCAGCTGATGCCCCAAAGGTGTCTGTGTGGTTTAGCCAGACTTGAGCCATGATTTTACCTAACTACTAACTAGGTGACTCCTTTCTTTGCCTACCAAGTAGTTTCACAATCCCTTCTTGTTTACTATTCATTCATTCTTTGAGCATTTGCTTAGAAGCAGCAATGGACTGGAGCTTTGGCTTTGAGTTTGTGTTTTACCATCATCTCACTGTGCAATCTTTTCTCTGGGTCTTGGTCTCACCATTCTTAAGTGGAGAATTTTAGAATGTAATCTCAATGAAAGTAGAAAGCATGTCTGTCTGTTCACTTTTACATTCCTAGTGCCAAGTACAGGGCCTGACTTCTATCAGGAACTCATAAATATTTGTTGAGAAAACATTGCAGAGTGGTTGATGTTAGACTACATGATCTCTAATATTATAACATGTTCTATCACTCTGTGTGTATGGGAATTTTTCTCCAGCCTCTTGGCATGTGCACTCCCATTAACTTCTCAGCTGTGGGGTTTCCAGGATCTACCCATAGAGCATATATTATTGACAATACTTCTACCTCTTAACCTTGAGAAGGTGCTCTCCCTCTGAATTTCCATAGCACCAGCACTAACTTCTATCTAAACACTCATCATGCCACCTTATCATCTTGTCTTATTGCTTATCCTTGCCCCTCACTAGATGTGAACTCATCGAGGGCAAGTTCTTTTGTGTCCATCTCCCCAGTGCTCCTCACAGTGCCAGTGTGTTGAATGGAACTGACAGATTGTTATTTTCCTTCCTTAGTCCTCATAGTTATGACTTCATAGTTTGAAAGAGACATTGTTTCTTGCTATTGTGTATATATAGCTATTTTAGTGTGCCAAAGGGCTGCTAATGCAAAGTACCAGAAATGGGTGGCTTTTACAAAGGAGATGTATTTGGGGTAAAATCTTACAGTTCTGAGGCCATGAAATGTTCAAATCAAGGCATCATCAGATGTGTTTTCACACCAAAGTCAGCTACTGTTGCTCCTGTTGTCTGGCCACATGTTGGAGCAAGATGGCCACCAATTTCTGCTGAGGTCTCTGCCTTCCCCTCTAGAATCTACCACCTCCTGGTGCTCAGCTGTGGGCAACCAGGCATAGTTCTTGACTCTTTCCAGGCCTCCTCTATCAGTCTTGGCCGCTCTACTTTCTTCCCAAGTTCACCTGTAATCTATCAGACATATGACTCATCTCTCCCTGGGCCTAGGCTCCTTGAGCCTCTCAGGGATTTTATTTTCCTGCAGTCCTCTCTCTCACATGTCAGGATCAGTATAACATGGCAACTCCCTTTTCCTGTGTGTTTCTCCCTGTGTACTTCTGTTTTTATCAGACCCAGCAAAAGGACAGAGACTCAACCTGAGTCATGCCTTACTGACCCTTACAGTGAAAAGGGTCTCATACCACAGGAATGGATTAGTTCTCTTTTAGGGATTCATAAAAGAACTTCAAACTGTCACAATAGCTATGTCTCTAGTTTTCTTTGTGCATCTCTCTTTTTCTTTTATCGGTAAAGTATAATGGTTAAGAACATGGATACTGAATTTAGATTTCCTGATTTTGAATACTAACTCTGCATTTCCTAGCTATGTGAACTTTGGCAATAAATACCCTTTTTATGTCCCAGTTTCCCCATCTGAAAATTGGTGTAATAATACTACCTATCTCATGGAGTTGTCATGAAGATTAAATGAGCTAAAACACAAAAGCACTTATTATATAGTAAATATTCAATAAATGTTAGTATTATTGCTGTTGCTATTTGTTATTGATCACATATTTTGTGTCAGACATCATTATAGGTGGTGTGACTACGAAAGAAGACTTCCTTTCTCTCGTAGAGTTTAATTCTAGTGAGTCAACACCTCAGCTTCTGATTTCTCTATGAGAAGTAGCTCTTTAAGTTAACAGTCACCTACACCTTAGTATAAATCAGTTAGTAGATCCTTTCTGGATAGGAAATTTTGATGATATGTAGGGAGGTTCATGAGGCCATAGAGCATCTCTGTGAAACATGTGAAAGAGAAAGAGAAAGAAAGGCCATGTGATTCAGGAAATAAAACACCAGTTACATAATTTTACTGTGTCTCCAGACCATGGTCAGCAAGTTTAATTTATTGGTTTTTCTGAGTGGTCGCAAGATTTGTCCCATCAATTTCTTTTTCTCAATGGCTGTGGAGTGACTCAGACTATTAGCCTTGTATGATTACAGCATCTGTATTATGATGTCAAGGACATGTTGCTGCTACAATTTATTCTCTTATTTGGTTCACTTTGTCTCACTCAGCATATCATTCAGTTGCAGTTCAAGAAAAACACTGGTGATGGACAATTTCTCTCTCTCTCTCCTCTCCCAATATTCCTTCTCCTTGCCCTCTGTCTGTGTTGATATCTTGTTTAGAGGAAGATTTGTGGGTCTCCTGGTTTCCTCCACGCTGGCTGACCCCTGGGTCTGCAGCTCTCAGCAATGCGGCACTATTCCACGACGCTGAAAACAAACCGTGGTTCTAACTCTGCAGCAGGAGCCAAAGGAATCTGTAGGATTCTAGCATGCAGCAGCAGGCTATGGCCTGAGGAAGCATCCTCCCCAGTCCCTTTTATTTAACCAAAGAAGGTCTAGAGACCCAGAGAGGAAGAGCAATTTCCACAAGGATGGTGTATAACCCTTGTTAGACCAGAATCTGGCTTTTCTGGAGACATATTAGGAGATTCAGAGAAATGCTAAGAAAATTCTTTCCTCTCCTGGGGCCTCATTTTCCTCATCTGTAAAATGGAGGGCGAAATAACCATTTTTATGACTGCTGTGACATATAGATAAGAAAATGTGTGCAAATTGTTTAGCACACTTCTTTTCTCATGCCTACTTCTCTGGCCTTATCGCCTGCTGCTTCTTGTCTGACACACTGTGCTTTAGTAATATGGAATGATTTACAGCCCCCCTTTCCCACACCATGCTGCTTTATGCCTGCCTGTCATTCCCTTACAAATCCTTCTCTGCCATTTCAACACCTACACATTGCTCACAATTTAGCTCAGGTGACATCTCCTTCTAAAACCCTTCTCCGCCCTTCTCTGCCTCTCTCTCAATGTGGATTACATGTCCCAGTTTCTCTCATGCCACTTTATGCATATGACACCACGTACCTCTCCGTAGAGACATCTGTGATAGCTTGAATCATGTACCCCCTCCAAGAACATGTTCTTGTTCTTACTCTGCATTCCTGTGAGTGTGGACCTATTTGTAAATGGGATCTTTTATTAAAAAAACAATTTTATTGAAATGTATTCATAAACCATACAGTCCAAAGCGTATAGTCATTGGCATTTGGTATAATCACAGAATTGTGCATTTATCACTTTAATCAATATGAAAGCATTTTCTCTAATAATAATAAAAACAAAACAAGCAAACAAACAATAAACTCTACCCCTTAGTAGTTACCTCTCAACCTCTCTATCCTTCCTCTGGCATACATAACTGCTAATCTTGTAAATAGGACCTTTTGAAGATGATATTTTTAGTGAGGGTGTGGCCAACTTAATCAGGCTGGGTTTAAACCCATATAATTGGAGGATTTATAAAGAGAATAAACCAGAAGCCATGAGTCAGAGAAACATGAAAGAAGCCAGAATCTGGAAGTCAGCAGAAAACCAGAATAGCTGAATAAAGGAGAGGACATCATCTTGTGACAGGAGCCAGACACACAAGCCAAGGAACCCCAAGGATTGCCAGCAGCCAGTACTAGGATGCTACCGACTCCAGGAGAAAGCAAGCTTTTCTATATCTTAATTTTCGACTTCTTCTAGTCCGGAAACCATGAGCTAATAAACGCTTTTTGTTTAGGCCAATGCATCGTATGGTATTTGTTGTAAAGCCTGGCAAATTAAGACAATACCTACCACATGATCTTATATATTTTGGTGTCTCTGCCTTACTAGACATAAGCTTTTTGACATAAGACATGTCATCAAATGGGTGCTCCATGATGTTGTTTTGCATTGGGCATGATGGGGACTTAATACATGTGGGTTTCTTTCTCATCCCCAGTCCACTGCCCTCTTCCCATATTGTGTTCCCTCTACCTTGAGGGAAAGCCTTTGTATTGGCTACTGTTGTGGATATCTGCTTTTGCTAATGTCACATACTTGTAGAGATTACTTAGTTTGCTGTGGGTAATTCTTTGAATGTGCTAGATTCATATCAAAGTGGTTTGTCTCAAAACCTTTAATATAGATTCTAACCAAACAAGAGAATTCATAAAGGCATGGAATTAGATCCAGGAAGGGGGAGGGCAATGATACCTGCCTCTGTGAATTAGCTACAAATTCATGATAGTTCTAGCTTCCAAGAATCCTTAGCAAATTCTAAATCATCTCAAGGCTTCTCATTTAAGATCCATTGGCAAGAATAGCTGCTCATACTTTAGGAAAATGAATTGCCTTTCAAATTTTTCTAGAAGCATAAGTTCATTTTGATAGTTCATTGGGGCTAATTTTCACTTTTGCTGTCAAGTCCATGAAAGACCAAATTCTAAGGATTTCCTTTAGGCTTTGAAGTCACGCATCACCCAACTTTCAATGACATCACTAGAGATCATGTGGTTTAGTGGGAAAAATTACTAGAATCTAAAGCAGGACTCTGTAATTCTGTTCCAGGTCTGATAATTTACTGTATAGATTATTTTGGGCAAGCACATCTCTCAATCTCTGTTCAATCATCTATAAATGGGAGTAATTGCAACCATCCTGCTACTTTTATTGAAGGATGATAAGGAAATACATTAAATTGATGCAAAGTATTTTGAAAAGCATAAATCAAGGCGTAATAAGAAAGGTGACACCTAGAAAAATTAGGAACTGGTAGTTAGAAGGAGAAAGGGAAGCAAAACTGGATGGCATAAGCTAAGTGTTTGCTCAATGCAGATGTAAGAAAAGGGGAAAAAAACTGGGCAAAGTCTAAAGAAGGTTGTAGAAAGCTTATAGCATTATTACATCTAAAGGGAGAATAAGTGGGGAAATTAAATTTGATAAAAGGGGAGGTCCTGACGCAGTGTTGTTTTTGCATGAAGTTATTTTAGGGTGAACAAAGGTTATGTACTCTGGTATAATATTGAAGGGGGAGAGAAATACAGCTAGCACACATAAAGATTTCCCCTTTAGCTATAATCAACTAAGACAGTCAAAGGATTCCTAAAGATTATTTTGTCTCACATTTCCAAGTTTATTTGTTTTCCTGGAACCAAACTGCAAGGGGTCTTTTGGATGAGAAGCAAAAATATTTGTAATGAGAGGATAGATCAGAGGAGGAAATTATGTATTGGAAATAATAGCTAACATTTACCGAACACCTATTATGTACTGGACACTATCCTAAATGGTGAACTTTTCATAATAATCCTAGAGATAGATGCCTTTATTATTTCTATTATGTGGATGAGGAAATGGAGACAGAAAGAGTTTAGCTTAAACAAGCTAAAGACCATAAAAGGTAGGAAGGGATAAATCCAGGAATCAAACTTAGGCAGTCTAACGCTAGCACTCACATATTTAACCATTATGATATTCTGTCTTTTTCACATGGATATTATGTGACTGTATATGATTGGTTAGAAGAATGCTGAGGAAGTAAATCCTTATCTGCACAAGAGGCATTTTAAGGCTGATTCTTCTTGCTTCAGAGAAGCCATTGTTATTAAATTGTAGATTGTTATAGAGACTAGAGGATAAAGGGTCATGGGGTTTGGGATTGCTACCAGCCCTCTTTTCCTACCAGGCAAGAAAATTCTCATCTAAGGATACCACAGTGCTGATGTCTTCCTGTATACCAACGAGATCCAGATAGAAACTTTAATCGAGTTTGAAGAGATATTAAAAAATGCATCTTTGTCTTTTGGGGTAAAAAAAACACCAAGAGATTCCATGGGAAGAAACAGAGGCCATTAAAGTTGTTCCAGGCACAATCTCATCCATCCCCCACACTGTCAGTTTAGGTCTTGCCAACAAATATTTATTCTTTGGGTATTCCAGATGCTATACAAGATGTCAAGACCACAGAGATGATTAAATGATCCTTTTTGTGTGTGGTAGATTAAAGATGGCAGCATATTCTTTGTTACTTCTTTGAATCTTGGCTGACTTTTGTGACTCATTTGACCAAGAGAATGTAACAGAAGTGACATAGTGGGACTTCTGAGGCTAAGTCATAAGAAATTTGCAACTCATGATTGGGTGTCCTAAAGAACTTGCTTTTAGAACCCAGTTGCCATGCTGAGAAAAGCCCCAGTCCTGTGAATAAGCTTTTACATATGCTCTGATTAACAGCACCAGCTGAGCTCACACTCAGCAGCCAGCATCAACTGCCTGTCATGGGAACGAGCCATTGTGGACATCCAGTACACAGCTAACACCAGCTCCAGATATTGTCTATATCACATGGGAGAGCCCAAGTAAGAACTGCCCAACTGAGTCTCGTTAACCCATAGAGGTAATAAAATGTTGTTCTTTTAAGCCTGTATGTTTTGAGGTGGTTTGTTATTCAGCAATAAAACAAGAACACTGACATAAAGAAAGCCTTAGAGAGTAGGGGGCAAATGTATGAAAGGGTGATTTCAATATATATACTATGTGCTACTGCAGTAATCAGCAGAGGATGCTATGATGTTAGTTTAGGCCTCTAGGAGTCACAAAATGTCCATTCTAGGGGGCCGGCTGTAGCCCAATTGGTAGGGCTCTGGTTTACCACATGGGAGGCCCCAGGTTCGGTTCCTGGGGCCTCCTCGAGTGGGCAGACCGCCTTGAGAAGGCAAGCTGCTGTGGGCAGGGCAAGCCACCACGGGCAGGGCAAGTCGCCACGGGCAGGGCAAGTCGCCACAGGCAGGACAAGCTGCCTGGGCAAGGCAAGCTGCCATGAGCAAGGCAATCCCCGTGAGCAGGGCAAGCCACCACGAGCGGGCAGGCTGCCGTGCGGTGAGCTGACTCGGCGGGTTGCCGCAGCGGGGAGACAAGCAGACACAGAAGAACGCAAAGATGAACACAAGCAGAAAGGGGGGAATATATAATAAATAAAAAATAAATCTTTAAAAAACATGTGCATTCTATACCTACTTCTGTTGCTTTTACTTATGTGGACTTGGCCATATTCCATAATCTGGAGAGCTCTCTATTTCATTTACAATAGTGACTTAATGATTGTGTATATCACTTATTATTTCTGAGCCTCAGTTTTTCCTTCTGTAAAATTAGAGATAATACCAAGGTAAGTAACCTAACGTATCTTGTAGAGATGGGACATGAAGGATAGGAAAATCTCCCTTTATCTCATTGGAAAGACTATGAGAAGATTTTGGTATGGTGAAATGAGCATGGGCTCTGTCAGCAAATGGCCTGGGTTTGGGTCCTGACTCCATATCTTCCCAGTTGTGTGGCTTCAACTCTATGAGCTTCAGAACCTGGACAAGGACATTGCAGAGACCAGAATATAATGAATATAATGTGTCAAACAGGGCTTGTTATTGGGTTGGAGTGAAGAGCGGTTGGAACTGGTAGAGTGGTTAGGATAAGGAGATGATGTAGGGAGGGAGGGAGGTTCTGCCACATTCTCTCAAATGGCAGAGAAGCAACTACTTATAAAAGGGCCTTGGCTGTGCCATTAGCACAAAGGAAAGGACTTGACAGCCTTATGCATTACCTTCCTTCCACGTATGTGCTTAGTCACTTCTTCTGATTGTGGCTTTGTGAGACTGAAGAAACCAGGCTGAGGGAATTGAGAAAGAGGCAGAGTAGGATTGTAAACATTTCAAGGCAAGGAGCCATGTGGGTTCACAGCAAAGCCTAGCAATATGGAGAATTGGCAGAGCCATCTGAGGGCAGGCTGGAAAGGGTTAACAGAGCCAATGGGCCAGCTGGCATCTGTGCTGGCACTCAAGGAGAGAAAGAAAAGGAGTCTGTATGTCAAGATAAGAAAGAAAAACAAAACAAAATACCAGAACTTTAGCCAAATTGCCAAGTTTCCATATGGGTGGAGAAGGAACCATCCAGCCAACTCTATGCCACAGCCTTTGGTCAGAAAAGACCTTAAGAATGGGCAAGTGTGAGAGCCCACTTGGGCAACTGGTCCCTGTTGGATGGCATACCAGACACCCAGATTGTCCCTCATTCTATGTGTCAAGAAGAGGATGGATTTTTCCCCTTTATTATTCTTGCATCTACCCATCTACCCACCCATCCATTCATCCATCCATCATTTTGTACATTTTTACACATATTGAATATCTACACTGAGGCAGACAATATGTGTTACTACAGACATCAGTAAGACAAAAATAAATATGGCAACATGGTCCTTGCCTTTGAGGATAAAGAGCTATAAGAGTAGGTATTATGGGCAATTCCAAAATGAGCCAGAAGATAAAGAAGTCTTTGGTGGAAAAGCTAACATTTGCTGATCATTTATTATGAGCCAGACAATGTGCTGAGAGGTTTGCACGCATTATCTCATTTAATCCACACAATTCCCCTAGAAGTTTGGTGATGCTCTTAGCCCTGTTTTACAGCTGAGGAAACTGAAGCTCAGAGATGAAGTGACTTGCTCAAGGTTGCACAGCCTCTATGTGTCAGAGTTCTTATCTGAGCTGATTTGATGCCAAAGAAGAGAACCTGGACAAAAACATATGTAGCGGCCAGAACACAATATGCCAGAGCTTGTTATTGGGTGGTAGTAAAGAGGGGTTGGAAGTGGTAGTGGTTGGGCAAGGAGATCGTGTGGGGAGGAAGGAAGGTTCTGCAATGGAAACTCAAGCGGCAGAGAAGCATCTATATCTAAAGG
>PVKH010001100.1:9194-32328 GCA_004027955.1 Chaetophractus vellerosus | reverse complement strand
GAGAATTTAGGATAAGCAAGAAGAAAGGGCCAAATACAAAGGGTCACTTGTAGTGGCTGGCACTGAATCACTGAAGGTTCCAGTTGTAATAATCAGAGTCAGGATAGTGGCTTCTGTTTGCCAAAATACAACAAGGACTCAAAGATATTACAGGGTTCTGATAAACACAAAAACACATTAAAAGACTCAAGTGGGTAGTATGGAGGGTCAGATTAACAAGAGGTGTCAGGGCTTTGGAGCTAGAATGGCCTGCATTTAATTCCCAGCTGTAAACCATTTATTAACTTTTGATTGTGAATTAACCGGGTTACATTATTTTCCTGAATCTATTTCCTAATCTACAAAATAGAATAGCTGCTGTTAGATTATTTTATTAGTTGAAAGATCCCATAGCCATTTCTGGGATGCTGTTGTACTCCTTGTGAGAAGATTGTATTACACAGTCCTGTTAAATGCAGGATTGGCCATGTGGTTTGCTTTCGCCAATGAAATGGGAATAAAAATTCCATCAGTCATCAGCCAGCTGTTCAACATGTTTCTTTTTTCCTATGTCAGAAGAGCAACAATGTTCCAGATAAGGGACTTATTATTAGCCTACATCCTAAGATGGCTAAGACATGAAACAGAGACATGATTCAAGATGACACGTGATGGGAGAAATAAAGCTGTTTTATTGTTAGCCATTAAGATTTCAGGTTGTTGAGATGGAGATGGATTATTTCCCCCTATTGACTACAGGAAATTACAAATTCTTAAAGAATTTGCCACATTGCAAAGCCGAAGGGATGCCATTTATTTGTAGTATATGTGAAGGGTGCCTCTGGAGTTGGGACCATGTAGAGCCTGCACAGACATACATAGTGGTCCTTGCTCTTTTAAAGAGGAATGTTTTGGGCTCCATGCTAATACAGGATGTCTACATTCCATTGGTGAAATTGGAGACTTAAAAGGGCACAAAAAAATGACTTTTATACATCATTTCATTTGCAAAAAGTTTTAAAAGAAAAATAGAATTTGAATAAAATTAAGGCAATGTATTTTTCTTTACTGATTCAAATATTTTAAATCCTTTATTTAACGCAGCAAATAGCATGCATTTGTATCCACTATAAACCCATCATACACAAGAAGCAGAGAGCTTATTTACATAAAACATTTACAAATAATATAGTTATTGGACAATCATTTATTTAAAATAATATGCTAAATACTTACAAAAATAAGTCAAGTATTGCTTCTATTTCTCAAGTGTCAAAGTCTTTACCATAGAAAATAGAAAGGAACTTTTATAAACTAAATATTAATTTAAACGACATCAAGTTTATTAACTGCACTCTCTTTTCTTTTGATTGTGCTTTATGAGTTTCCAAACTACTTCTCTGCAATTTACGGTTTCACAATAAGAATGTATGCATACAATCCATACACACGCATTTTTACATAGGAATGTTTCTCATTAAATATACATTTAGAGAACTTAAAGACAGTACTGTGGCCCAAAAGCCATCCCATAGGACCAGAAATGCTATTAAACAGAAACAGGTGGAGATGTGAAAGCATTATCTAACATTCAAATTAGTACTCAAGTTATCCAAGATGATGACATCTTAATGAAGGATACTCAGTTTAATATCTCTAGACAAGGCATTAATTTTCAATTCATACTAAATCAAAATTCAGTGGTCTTATTTATTGGAAAACTAGAATAAACTTAAATATTTATCAATACATTTAATGAATCTCAGGGTAAACATCACTATTATATAAACCTACTTTTTATTTTTTAAAAGGGAGAAATGAATATAAATCTTAGAGCAAAGGCTCAAAATTAAAGATCATTTCCAAATTGGTCTATGGTTTTACTTTATAATCATTGGGCCATTCAATTCTTTATCAAATAGTTAAATGATAAATTTCTCTTTCATGGTCTATACATTCAAGTCTCCTTTACAACGCAGATGTGTATAAATCATGGTTCATAATGTAATATTTATAATGCTTTACCACCCACAGGGTGTCAATCTCACTACATTAACCAGATGTGGAAAAGAATTTCACTTCTGATCATTTCCTGAATTTCTGTATGATTACTCACAATAACAGAACTTTAAATTACAATAGACTTGTATAAACACTTGCATATCAAACACTTTAAATTCTAATTAACAATTAGAAAAAGGTATCAATCAGAAAATTTGCCTTTTCTCTATTAAGAAAAAAGAATCTAGCTTATGTCCTTATTCAGGCATTGTATGAGATATTTAAAAATTCCAACTATAATAATCAGAAAGTTGTTATGAGCAATTAAACTGTGAAAATATTAATTGGTTGAAATTGACTTTCTTCAATAAATTACATTTAAAGGGAGCTTAAAGACTTGGTAAAATCTCAATTATAATCAAGTAGTAAACACCATGAGGCAGATGTTTCTTCATTGACCAAAATATACTGAAAATGGCATATTTAGAAAATTTTAATAGCATGCTAAAATATTTTCAAAGACTTTTTTCATTTCACTGAAAGTCATAGGCAAGCAGACTGTAAGAATATACAACAAAAATCCAAACCAACAATATAATTGCACCAATTAAAAAAACGTCAAATCTAAGAGGTAGTCAACAGAAGTAACCCTGATGAAACAAAATATCCTGACAGATACTCTCTAATCAGAGATCCAAACACAGTATCAAATCCTCTATTTTGAGTGATTAAAAAAAGTTTATTGGGAGAGAATCTAAACACCAGGAATCTAAATGAATAATACTGTAGATGGAACAATAGTCATATCTGAAAAGAAAGGCTAAGAATAAAAGTCTAGACCAGGGATCTAAAGTCCTCAGGCCAAATCTAACCCACCATCCATTTTGTAAGTAAAGTTTTATTGGAACATAGCCACACTCATTGTTTATATATTGTAGCTGCTTTGTTAAAAAAGCAGAGTTGACTAGTGACAGAGATCATTTGGCTCACAATTCCTAAATATTTAATATCTGGCTCTTTAGAGTGTTTGCTGGCTCTTGGTCTAGACATGTACATCCCTTCTAGTATGTACCTGTTGTACACCATGGGAAAGCACTGGAAAGATCTACCTATGTATGGATATCACAACACTAAGCATTCCAACTGAAAGGAATGTAAGATGCTAGTTATGTCACAATTCAATTCCTTTTTAATACCTAAAATAGTTTCTAACATTTTGTGCCTTATATTTTGGTTCTACTCCAAAGAGTGTTTCCAAGTTATTATAAAAAGATTTAGTGTGACACTGTCCAACAGAACTGCAATGATGGAAATGCTCTATATCTGCACTGTCTAATATAGTAGACACTAGTCACATATAGCCATCAAGTATTTGACATGTGGCGGGCACAACCAAGGAACCATTTTATTTTAATTATCTGAATTTAAATTGCTGCCTGTGGCATGTGGCTACATATCAGACAGCATAGATTTAGCACAATTAAATTAAAATTTCAAAAATTTAGAAAAGAACACATTTGCAAGAAAGAGCTTTTGACAGGAATGAACTGAATACCACAAACTCAGCCCAAGACAGACTCGTTAATTAGTAAACAAAATCAAACTGATTCAAAGTTGTTTCATCACCATGGTGTCTCTTTTCAATAGAGGCAAAATTATTATACCATGATGAATCTATCTTTTTAGCAGAAGCCCTGATACTTTTTAATGCTTAAAAGCAATAATGAAATTACTCATTAATTACATTAAATAGTATGTGGATATTTCACACAAAATATATTTTCAAGTTTGGTTTCCACTGGAGTCATCTCTTACAAAGGTCAGTTTGTTTCCACACCCGTAACATTTCAACCAAGTTATACAGAAGCCCTTGTGTATAATAGATACATATGAGAACTACGAGCTGTTTTAGTCACTTTAAACTGTAGCAAAGTCATTTCAACAGTCAAATCTTCCAAAAATTATGTTCAATGACATGATAAAATGTACCCATTAAATGTCAGAATTAGAAGGAAAGAAGTAAAAACTTGTATATGTCAAGTCAGAGTCATTCCTTTATATCTCCCCATGTGTATACCCCAAGACTATTTTTATATGGACCAAAAAAAAACACCAAATATAGATAGTTTTTAGGTTACCTATTCCTGATTACATATTGCAAAATAATCAAGTTACTGGAACAACCGAGAACATTAAACTAAAATATACAAAATCAATATGAAATTATAATACTCTCAAAGGACAACTAGGTTTTTTGAGATGAATATCTAATTACATCTTCTAATTATTCAAATGTGCTCCCTCCAGAGAGAGAGCAAATTCTGTACTTCAGTTACAAAATCAGCTGGCAAAATTAATTCATGTGTTTTGATTTTAAAATAGCTGATATCCATCATTATAAACTTCCTTTTCAATCTGGTAGTTAGTTGAAAGGTACAAAATATTTTAAGGGCACTTCTGTTTATGTTTTTTTTTTTTGCAGTTTAATCAGATGTTGCAGCAGGAACTTTAACAGAGAGATTTCTTCTGGTGTTGGTGATGTGCCTTTGTTGTGCTAAAAAAGACCGTGCAGGAGTACATACCCCAGTGTCTTTATAAGCACCACTGCTGCTCACAAGTCTAGATTCCATCCCCAGTTTCTGGAATGCTAAACTCTGGGCAAAAATCAAAAGAAAATAAAATAGTAACATGACTTAATATTTATACAGAGTTTATAAAGTGCTTTCACATATGTAAAGTCGTTTAGTCCTCAAAACAAAATCCTGTAAGGCTGGGGGTTTTTCCTTACTTTTATAGAACATAAAGAGTTGAGAAGCTAATCTGCACACAGTAATGCTAACATGAAGGAGAAAACAAATGAGAAGAACGTATTTTCTCTACTTTAATCCACTAAACTTGAAATCATTAAAATCAGTGGCTTAAAATAATATGCTGGAAGAATTAGGTTTATTTATAACAATAGGAAAAACTTCCAAAGCATTTCTGGAAAAACAGAAAAGCTTAGAATAGTAATTCTCAAAGAGTGATCCCTGGATTAACATTAGCATCACTGGGAATTTGTTAAAAATGCAAATTCTTGGACTTTACTCAGGCCTACTGAATCAAAAGCTCTACAGGTAATGTCCAGCAATTTGTGTTTTAAAAGGTTTTCTGATGCACACTGAAGTTTGAGAACCAACAGCAAAGTTCAAAGTTGTGGCTATTGGGTTTCTTAGTAAGGGAAATCATTACTTATCTTTCACTAGACTTCATAAAAACAATTTTACTGAATTTAGTATCATTAGTAACTAGTACAGTACGTGCACTATAATAGATGATCAACGAATGCAGATTGAAAATATTAATAAATAATGCATTATTTGGCTCTAGTGTATCCACTGATTTATGTCTCAAAAGGCCACAGAGGAAACAAAATCATAGAGTCCCTGATTTTAACTAGGATAACTAATTCATAGGGAAGGTTCTAGAAACTCTTCACACAGAGAAATTTCCTTCAAGGCCCTGATAAATTAAGTCAGAGAGGGTAGGGAATGATAGAGGGAAGAACGCAGACAAAGAGTATGGTGGCATTAAAGAACAAGACATGTTTGAGGAAGGGCAATGAGTTCTATGGAGGTGAAATATAGGGGTCACATGGGGAATTTGTAAACTTATATTCCTTTATATTAAAAATAAGCAGCAGCTGAGGTAGATAATGGCTGACATATTATCTATTCTAGATGATTACAATAACCCAAAATAACCATATATGCAATGAAACACTATTCTCAAAAATATCCTGACAAAACACATTTCAAATTATTTTATACTATTTTCTTCTTGGTAGGACAAATAGACAAATTATTAAATACAGTTAAGGATACAATGAGGGGCTAAAGAAGATATTAAAATAAATACTGAGGGCCAGAAGCACTGAATTTTGCATTACAAAGATACCTACATTTTCTCAGAGACCC
This sequence comes from Chaetophractus vellerosus, assembly GCA_004027955.1. NCBI lineage: Eukaryota > Metazoa > Chordata > Mammalia > Cingulata > Chlamyphoridae > Chaetophractus > Chaetophractus vellerosus. Next base: position 26,392 of record PVKH010001100.1, on the reverse strand, counting down.
TTATGGAGCTCAAATTAAGTGTTTCAGTTTAAATAAGGTAACTTAAAAATTATTATGAATTGTTATGCCTGTAGTTCATGCATATCAACTAAAGGTTGATTAATAAGTCATGAAATCAATTTAGTGGATTACAACCAACTTTTTAAAAAGTAGAAGAAACTACAACAGAAAATATGAGTGCAGTGCAGCTTGTGTTTGTTATATATAAAAACATGTATATGTGCTGATTTATGATATAAAATCTATTCCCTTCTGTAGTTTTGTCAAAAAAGTTTGATAAACACTGTTCTAAACCTTCAATCATTAGCTAAATTTCATCTCACCTTATTATACCAGGCAGACACAATTAATTTTTCTTCATAATCCCGGAATTTTGCTACTTTACATTCACTCTGGAAAAGAAAAGAGAACTATTAAAATCCCAGAAATCACCCCAAATTATTAAAAACAGAATAATTTCATCATTATGTTCATTTCTAAGAGAATCTGAATGCACTTGTGAGGCACATAAAACAGCCAAAATGTAGACTGAATCAGGCAGAAATGCATGTATAAGACCTTTAGAAAAGAATAGGATTTATGACTAGTAATCTTTATTTCAGGAATTTTACTGGCAGAATAAAGCAATTTTCAAAAAAAGAAACTAGCCTATATCTAGAGAGAATGTAACAACTGGCTCAGGAAACAAGTGGAGCTGCATCTACAGAGGAGTCAAAACTAAGGAGAAAGTAGGCATAGTCAAAAATATCCCGAGAAAAGTTCTTTAAAAAGTCACTCATAAAACTTACCACAAATTTCCCTCTCTCAAATCTTGGTGGCCTGTACACTAGATTCCCTATAGCCACATTTATGTGATACCTTAGAAATGATTATTCTAACTGAGCTAAATTTTTCATTTTGTTGATCACCAAATATACATGCCCAATTATAAAATCTAAGCATACACAATTCTATACTGACATACTTGGCTTACATTAAAAATGATCATTTAAAAACACTTGAATCTTTCTTCAGAGAGACAAAATGCTCATGATATGAAAAGCACTCAGGAACCAAGTCCATATGAGGAAGGGAGGATGACTTTTCCCTCTCATAGCCACTCCAGGCAGACTCCCAGATAGGGAAAACACACAAAATAACCTCTGCTATTTGTTATTTTCCTCCTTTTCTCTTTTGTAGTGTGGATACAGATAAAATAAATGCCTATATGCTGTGACTTAACTGAGTTTTTCTCTTCATATTTTGGGGAGCTACATCTCAAACATTAACAATGGTATACTTTATTGTTCTGGCTTTCACTGGGAAGAAAATAATCAGAAATTTAGATTTCTGAGATTATCCAATCCTAGTCTCATTATTTTAAAGATGAGGAGACTGAGGTCTAGAGAGAAGAGGTGACAAATTTGAGAGGAAGTCACCAATACAGCTGTAACTCTGGCTTCCTGGTTTATGTAATATTTAAGGCTGGGGGTACAGAGACAAAGTTTCTGCCCTCAAGATATTCCTACACATGCCAAAATGTCCAAAGTACATGGAATCACTATGGAGAGGTAATTAACTTTCCCTAAAGAATGCAAGGAGAGCTTTAGAGATGAGTGACTTTGAGTTGGATCTTGAAGAATTAATAGTATTTCTTCAGACAAATATCCCTATACAATGTTTTCTACAAATATTACATGGCCTGCATAAGTACTTACAGGACTCATAGCAAGTCCACAACAGGTTGCTATATACTGAGAGTATAGGGAAGGGTGTCAAAAAATATACCCACTATAGTTCATACCTGCTGGCTCAAAATATGGGGGAAACAGTAAATGGATATTTGTTTCTCTGAAATTTAACATTCTTAGTTGATTTAAAAAGAAACCAATGATCAATTACAAGAATTTCAAGGCCAGTATACAGACCTCAACATGGCTCTGCAATTTTGCATATGTTATTTTAGGGAAGTATATATTGACTTTAAGAATAGCATCAAATCTTACCACAGTCATAAAAATAGTAGCTTTACAAAACATTCTGCAAAGGAAATTAGAACATGCCCAATTATAAAATCTAAGCATACACAATTTCATACTGACATACTTAACCCATAAAATGTCATAACCACTAGCACAAAAACTTAAAATTTAAAATTATGAGCATTAAAGTTAGTATTAGTATTAGTACTCAACTAATTAATGAGAACATGCCATTACTACCACAACGTTGCACGAAAAATTAACCAAGACTGCCACTTTAGTATAAGGCAGGGATTCTTAACTTTTTTTGTTCCACAGACCCCTCTGCCAGTCAGGTGAAAACCACAGACCCCTTACTAAGTCCACACTATACTGTGTATTATTTAATAAATATATCATACCCACACCAACATGTTCCCACAAGAATAATGTTTTTTTGAATTTCAGTTCAAGCTCACGGACCCCTTGTTAAGAACCCCTGGTTTAAGGGCATATTGGAATTCTGTAAGAACATCCATCTCCCAGGAATTCCAAGTGATAAGTTGCTTTAAGATCAGGTCAGGAACCAATGGAACATAAAGCTGGTTAACAAAATGAGCATGGTGCTTAATAAAAACAGTGAATCCAGTTTCTTCTTTTTTATATTTTCTTTTTTTCTCCTCCCTTCTTTCCTCCTTCCTTTCTCTCTTTCTTCCTTCTTTTCTCAATTTCTTCTTCTTTTTTATTTTTTGAGGTACCAGGGATTGAACCCAGGACTGCATACATGGGAGGCAGGCACTCAACCACTGGGCTACATCACTCCTCTTTTTTTATTTCTATTTTTTGAATGAAAATCACATTGGCAGAATTTTAAAAGGAGCATGAGAGCAGGACTCTTAGAAACTCTGGGATATCCTATTATTGGCTGTTACAGAGGGATGGAGACACAATGTAGCAGTTTATAAGCACAGTCATAAACTATACAGTGACCAATTGTCTGGGCTACTGAGATACTTTGAAAGTGGCTAAAATATGGTATTTCTACCTTCAACTTGAGAAACATTATTACTAATGGCACATAGATGACAGCAGTTAATTACTAGGATTACACAGACTAAGCAACAGGAGAAGATTGAATATAGAAGTTTTACCTCCAGAATCTCAATTCTTCTCTCTTTCTCTGCCAACTGTTTTCTAAGAAGCATTATTTCAGCTGAAGCTGGATTTAATTTGGGATCTAAAGTTTTTATTACCTGTTTAAAGAAAAAATAAATAATGTTTTATGCTCCTTTTATCTTACCGAGTATGGAAAACACAGGAATGTATTCTATAAAATCTGTGTAAGTAAAATGGAAAATTATCTAGAAAGGGATCCAGAAGCTAATTGTAGCTTGTTCTAAAATTTAACTTGAATAATAAACTTAAATGAGAAATCATATCAGTATATCGAAATCATGCTTCCCTTTTCTAAGGTTCAGCACTAATGAATAGTTATTTAGCCCCTTTTAATCTTTGAGCACTGAGGTCTTGAAATAGTTTTTTCTACATTTACCTGGTTGAATATTTTTAAAAAACCTTTCAAATAAATGCAGCAACTGTAGGGGAACTTATAGATTTTACGGAACAAAAGTAACACACAAAAACAAAATTCTTAGCAAATATCTTTCTTACCACCATTTTCTAGTTATGAACAATTCTATAGGTAAGATGAATATAATAGGTGTTGGTGATCCTGTCTGCAAACCTTGGATATTCAATTCCATTTATGTAAATTACTAAAAGTTGGGTAAAAAAAAGAGATGTTTGATGAGAATGGAGTTAAGAGACTCAGCTAAACTGTGTGGTCAGAAGTCTGTCAGGAAACGTCAGGTACTAAAGTCTGTTAGGAATCGTCAGGTACAAAGTACAAGGAAAAACTACAAATTTTCCAGTAATAGGGACATGCATATAATGTAATTCTAAATCTACTAAAAATGGTTTAAAATTTTAAAAAATGAATTAGGAAAATGTCATCTATATTTATATAGTTCAAGAAACAAGAACAGAAAGCAAGATACCTAAAGATAAGTGTGGTTCATTCATTCATTCATTCATGACCGATGTACTAAGTGCCTACTATGTGACAGACACTGTGGCATATGGTGATACAGCAAAGAATGAGACACCCGGTGCCTGCCCTCTTGGAATTCACATTAAAGAAAGACAAACTTTGAAGAATTTAAATCATAATTTAATTACAATGCTGTTGCCTCTAAGTGCAAAAGCACGGCTGTGACTTTTTTATATTTTCTGCAATGGACATACACAATGATTTTAACCAGCCCTTCCTCTCCCTACACCAAGTGCATCCATCCTTCCCCCCACCAGTTACATAAGGGGAAAAAAAAGAAAAAAGGTCATGCTTGCTAAAATAAGGAACTATTTGTTTTAAATGATAATACTCAATGATGGCAAGAATATGGTATTCAGTGTCACTGCTTTCTCTGATTAGTTATAATCCTTTTAGAACATCATTTAGGAAGAATCTTACAAAAATTTTTTTTAGCCTTCAATTTGATAATTCCATTTCTAGGAAACAAGCTTAAGATAATAAACCAAAAAGGGGGGTGAGGGGGAGTTTTCTGTATAAATCTGTTCCCTATAAATTTTAGTAACAGAAAAAAAAAACAGGAAGAAACTATTTCCAACAATAGGCTCATGAATAAGTAAACAAGGATATACCCCACATGTTTGAATATTATATAGCCATAATTTTACTTTTGCAAAGTCTGTTCCATAAGGGTAGTGTCTGTTTTGTTCACTGCTATAGTCCCAGTGCTTAGTATAGTAAGCATTCAATAACCAGTAATTAAATTATATTTATATAACATGAGGAAATGCTTATCCTTTTAAGTTAAACGATAATACTCAAGTTTTAAAATACAAATTATATATATATATATATACCAATCACAAATCATGGGAAAAATATTCAATGAAAGAAATGGGCTAAGAAAATATACCAAAACGTTGACACCAATTGTCTCGGGAAACTTTTCTATATTTTACATTTTCTACTATAAGCATTTATATTTTTGTAACTGGAAGAGACTAAAATATGGCAGATACTTCCTGGATGTTTACCAAGCCCATTTCCCTTTCTTTCATAATTTAATTAATTAAACAAATACAGCTACACTATCTTTTGCTTCCTCCCCCTACAGCTGGATGTGACCATGTGCTTGAGTTCTGTCCACTGGAATAGAAGTGAAGTGATTTAGTTTGTTTCCAGGTCTGACCTATTAGACATCTCCCATGAAATCTATGCTGTCTTTCTCTTATCTACTGGTTGGACAGCAATGCCAAGTTGACACATTAGCCTAACCATCACACAAGTGAACTGGGGAACTCCATGTTGAAGAAGGCAGAGTCTATGTCCCCTTGGGACTCTGAATAACTGTAGAGGGCAGAACCCCTTCCCCAGCAATGATTGGACTTCATGTGATCAAGAAGTAAACATCCATCTTGTTAAGACTTTAGACCTTAGGGTTTATATTTTGCTGCAGGTACTGTCTGTATCTTTCTTAATTAATAAATAGTACATATTCTCCAAAAAATACTCTGTTATTCAATAAATAGAAAATAAATACATTAACCCTGAGAGAGAACACTAATATTTAATTAGGAAAATATATGGTAACTCATGGCAATAAAAGATTTTATGAGAACAGTAATATTTTCAGACATTTAAAAAAGGTGTGAGGCCCGGCTAGATAGCTCAGTGGATAGGAGCGCCGGTGTACCACATGGGAGGCCCCGGGTTCGGTTCCCGGGGACCTCTCTGAGCAGGCAGACGGCCTTGAGAAAGGCAAAGCTGCCATGGGCGGGGCAAAGCCGCCATGGGCAAGGCAAAAAGCCGCCAAGGGCAGGGCAGAGCCCCCACGGGCATGGCAAAGTCACCCGTGAAAAACGGAGCTGCCGCCTGCGAAGCGCGGAAGCCAGGCAGCCCGCAAAAACACGGAGCACTGCTGCCCGCAAAACATGGAGCGGAGCCGCCCGTGAAAACGGAATGGAGCCATCCACAAACGGAGCGAGCCGCCGCCACGGAGGGCCGACTCGGCGCGTCACCGCAAAAGACGGGGGGAGACAAGAAGCAGACATAGGGAAAAAAAAAAAACACAGAAGAATGGACACACAGCAAGAAGCAAGCAGAAGGAGGGGTATATGTAATAAATTAAAAAAAAAATAAATCTTTAAAAAAAAGAAAAAAAGGTGTGAAATAAAAAGAAGAATTTAGTCTGATGGATATTAGAGTAATATGTTTAATTGTCTAATCTAGACTAAATGCTAAAACAATTTCAAACAAGCTTAAAAACCTAGATTTTCACCAAAGGCAAAATGTTCATTTTAAGAGCTAAAGATTCCAAACATGATAGTAGTCATTTTCTCTAATGAAGTCACTAAAGTTAATGTGTATCCTGCCCTTGTAAGCCACATTATTATTTTATTTTATACTGATGAGTGAGACTGAGAAAGTATGAGGACTCATGTGGAGACACAACAGGAACGTGACAGGCAAGGCAAGGCAGCAGACGCAAAGTGACTCAATATAGCTACAACTACAGTACCACTAAGTAGAATGGGCTTAAATAGAATATGGGTCACAAAGACTTGAACTCTGAAAGCTAAATCACTCACATTTCTTGCTTTCTCCAAGTACATTTTATATCTTTCCTCCATTGCTTTCATATCTTCATCTTTCTTCTGAAGAGCAGCTTCAAGTTCATTGATCTTTTGTGCTGTTAGTGAAAATGAAATGAAACATGACCAATTCCTATTTAAAATACTCCATCTGCACACAAAAAAATTGTATCTATCATGTTTATTTTCTAAAGACTGATAAGAGAACCTGAAAAAGAACTTTTGTTTCTTCTTTGTAGTTTTTTTTTTCCTAAGGAGGTTTGAACCCACGACCTTGTACATGGGAAGCAGGTGCTCAACCACTGAGCTACAACCACTCCCCAATGAGAGTTGTTTTTTTCATTTGTTTGTTTGTTTTTAAGAGGTAACAGGAATTCCACGTGGGACCTCATATATGGGAAGCTGGCACTCAACCACTTGAGCTACATCTGCTCCCCTGTAGTGAATTCTTATCCAAACTTTTAAACTACAACCAATACTTCTTTAATCATTAATTTTTTTCCTTAAAAAATGCCTATAATCTGCTTTATCTAGATATTTTTATCTTTCCAATTTCAATGATCAAATAGACCTTACAATGTAAGCACAAACTGTAATAAGGGCAAAGAAAACATATTTCTATATAATATTTTGAAGTTCATTTTAATCTGATTTTAAATCATGATTTATTTACATTTCCATAGTATTATTTTCTATTAAATTTTACAATGTTTGATACTCCTATATATCAATCAGTTCACTTTATTAGATTTACATACTTTTGCTTTAAGATCATTTATTAGTGACTTCATGACTAAAATTTATCATCGTTCTTATTTGCAAGGTGTGTACCTATGCATTATTCAAAGACTTATACATAGTTCTTGTTTCCTTCAACTAAAAAGGGCATAGTTTGATCCAAGTTTTTACAAATACCTACCATTCTGATTTACATCTGGCTGAAGATCTTCAATGAGCTCTTGTTTCTTCTGTAATTCTTCATGGACCTCTGTTAGTTTTTCCCTAAGTAGTGGAAAGAGCATGGTGCTTCGGAGTCAAATAGACTTTAGAATGAAAACTGGTCTCTGCTACATAACATTGGTGGACTGTGGGCAAATAACTTTCTGATCCTTATCTTCCTCATCTGTGAAATGGGACTACTACCTGCCTAACTTGTGAGGATGTAAACTGCCTAGCACATAGTGAGTACTAAAAACATTAATTCCCTTCTTCTTGCCACTCTTGTACCCTAAGAATATGAAAGGAGGTATTTTATAGGTTTAACCTCCCACATTTTCACATAATCTAGGTGTGAGAGTTGTTTACTTTGTTAAACTCTTAAATGGCACTGACATCAGAAAAATGCATGAGTTTGGGATTGTTGGCAGGCAGACTGAACCCTTTAGCATGTTTTCTTTTTGCTTTTTGGTGACAGTAGTGAATGTTCAACTAGCATCAGGGTATTTGCTTTTCTAAACAGCATAAGAAAGGATACTAACTTTAGAAGTGTTTGCAACTCTTCCCTTTTCACATTTGAAATGAAATATCAGTTTTACTTACATATGAGCTTCCAACTTCTGCTTTAGTTTGCTGGACTATAAAATTAAAAAAAGTTGCTGTAAGATAACTATCTTGACAAAGGTAAGTTTTCCAGACATCAAAATTTCTTTACCTCCTTCAGAAGGTATGCTGTTTAACGTTACAAATTTTTTTTAATTTGCATTTCTAATATACATCAAAATCATAAAGCTTTAGGCATTTTTTATTTCAAAATGAAAGGAAAACGGGAAATGAAATAGGGAAGAATACAATAACACAAAGAAAATGCTTTATATTTCTGAATATAACAAAAACAAAATTTAAACTTGAAGTAGCAAATGCAAGCTGAATGTGATATATAGAGGAGTATCAAACAGATATCTAAAGGTTGATTTTTTAAAACACAAATTTTAAGGCTTTAGGCCTTTAATGAAGAATAGACTTAAAGAACTAAAATAATTGTTTTTATAATAAATATGCATATCATTATAAATACAAGCATGAGCAACCAGATTTTATTAAAAAGCTGAAAATTTAAAACTTAATATATCCTTTTGAAAAGCATTTTTAATTACAATAGTAGTTCTGTATCTACTGAACAGTGAAGAGTTTAAAATATATAATCTGAAATAAAATTTGGACACTATTTAAGTTAAAAAATAAAAGACAAAAAAAGTTAAACTCTTTAAAAAATACTTCAACACAAAATGTACTCCCCAAAATAGAACCCATATAAAAAGTATTCCCTATTTTTCTTTTTTTTTTTTAATAATTGATGAAAAAATATATGTCACTATTCACTACAGACCATAGTCTGCTTTAGGTATATTTTTGGCAAATATCACCCTATTATTAACATCTTGGAATATTAATGTATATTTATTCTGATTCATGGAAGAACATTCTTATATTTGTACAATTAACCACACTCATCTGCTACAGGGTTCATTATACTATATAGTCCTTTGTTTCATCCTTTGGCTTCCCTTCTAGTGACATACACAACCGTAAATGTTCTTTTGCAACCACAACCTACCCCCATATTGGCACTACATTCACTCTAATGTGCCATCATCATGTCTATCACATTCCAAACATTTACAGTCAAGATTATTACAGATTGTACAAATAAAGCCTCTGCTCCCCATTCTCTATTGTGGTTTTTAAAAAAATTTGTATTAGAGAGGTTACAATACCGTATATATGCACATATGAGATGCCGCCATGCATGAGACGATTTCTATTTTCCAAGCCCCCAAGGAAAAAAGAGAAAATCATATAAAGCATATGAAAGACAGAAAGGAAACTCAACCCTTTCAATCTTCCTTTTCATCTCTTCACTTATTCTGCATAGTTTCCTCCCCCATCAACACAGATATATCACCTAACAGTCTAATTTCAATCAATCAACAATCAATCAGTATCTTTTTTTCTCTCTCTCTAGCACACATCTAGTGCTATGTTTTTTGTTATTGCTTTTAAGTGAATCTATTCCTCCCGCAATCATTACTTCTTTTGTTCTCCACATATGGACATTAACTACAGAAAATTGCTAGGTATATCCAAAATTAGACTAAGTTTGATCTCTCTTTTAAATCCTCTTCTTTCTGTCCTCACAATAACCATCATCTAAAACCACTGGAAAACGTCAAGGCCAGGAGTCAATATGGAAAGAAGGAGGATATAAAGGGGGCATGGGGGGAGTATGTCTCCAAGATTACATCAAGGTTCTGTCCTTTGAGGTTGGTATGATCCATTTCTTGAATGTTCTTTTGATAAAAAATATTTTATCATTCTCTATTTTCCTTTTAAAAATTTTCCTCAATTCTTACTGCTGATTACACTCATTTGAGTTTATCTTAAGGCAACCCTGTAGGACTCAAAGTAGATCTGAAAAGGCCTCAATCATAGCATATTCTCAAATTAAGAATCAGCATGAACTTAGGTGTAGATGTTGAGGTAGGGCAGATAGAAACCACCTGTAGTATTATGTGATCAATTTATAGGCTCCAAATTGGCAAAATCACTGCATCTGTTATGCAAATATATACGGTATTTAACAGTACCCTCAATGATAAGGGTAGCACCAATATATGATTAATTTGGACATCAGGACCAGCTACTACAGACAGTGTGGACACAGCAGAATTATTATAATTTCTAAGTTACTTACACTTTCACCTTCAGACTTGGAGCCGTGTTCCTGTAAAGACTTCTGGAGGTCTTCAATCTGCTGCTGCAATTCTCGGATATGCTCTTTGCTCAACCTATTGCAAAGATGAGTCTTATGTATTTATTTGTATTAAAAGCAAAGTAGTTATGGTTCTGTAATTTAAAGGTACATTCATGCAATTTAATCACTAAAATAGACACAATAGCAATACCAAATGCAGAACAATTATCTGTGGGTAGATAATGTATGTAGTAGATTATTTCCAAGAAAATGCTTAATAGAAAGAAAACTTTGTTTTTATCCTTCCCGCTAAGAAAGATATCCTGAAAACATATATGCCCACATTTAAAAATTTAAGGAAATTATGTGTCAGTGGCAAAAACCTAATATTTGTGCACTGTATTCTCACTGCAGAAAAATTAAATTAGATTGATTTTTGTAGAGTTCTATTTTTTAAACATTGAAACTAGGTTTTCTTCTTCTCTATCAGATTTCATGGTGCTTTGGGAGAAGAGGAATGTTACCATTTTCCAAATATTTCTTCCTTTTTTTTTTTTTAATTAAAAAGATTGGAAAAAGCATTTTAACAGGGCAAAAAAACCATTCTTTAAAACCCTGCTTACAAATTACCTCCATTGGGAAGTTACCACAAGTGTTAATATCTGTTTCTCTATAATACACAAACACCTGCCCATCATAACAATCCCGCTTTTGCAGTTATCATATAATAATTATCTATTCACAAGTCTATCTTCCTATGTTAATTTCCTAAAAGCTGAAAATTAGTATCTCCAGTGCTAACAATAATACACGGCCAAAAACAAAAAGGCTTTCAAATGGTATTAAACAGTTTTTGGGTTGCAATATTTAATGGTGTCATCAGAAAGCTAAAATTTTATTCTTCTTTTAACCACAGCTGATTTAACAAGTTTGAGAGAAATTTCAAATGTGTCTAAGATTTTTGGTTGTCTCTAAGCTCCAACAAAAGTTGCAGAATTAAATTCAAATTCACCCGAGAGCAAGTGTGACATTTATAAGAGTCAGGTAAGTATAGTGGTTAAGAGCACAGTCAAAATGAGAGAGGCTTCTAGGCTCCATAACTTACTAGCTGTTACACAGCATGGACAAGTTGCTTAAATTCTCTGTACTTCAGTTACCTCATTCATAAAAAAAGAGATAATCATAGTTACTACACAGAGTAATTCTGAGACCTTCCAGAATCAATACTTAGAAAAGTGCCTGACATGTAGTAAGCACTATATAAATGTTATCTATTTGTATTACTATTATAATTTTAGTACCTCATCAATACTGGATAAATTCTAATTAAACACATTATCTGTAATCTTCATAATAATCTGCAAATAAGTATCACTTCCAATTTATAGAGCTGAGGATACCAAATGTGAGAAAACTTAATTATGTACCTGAAACTAATAGTTAATGAGTTAGGCAAAAGTGGGATTCAAATTTGACTCCAAAATCTATGACCCATGTATTGTACCAGACCATAGTAGAAAGTCAGACTGTCATTTATTCATTTGTTAAATTTTCTGTTCCCTGTGAAGACCACTAAAATGAACATCAAGAATAATCAGTTTGGTAAACCAAGCCTGCTAAAATTAACAGATAATTCATGATTCCAATAATTCTATCATCACTTGCCCTCTTTCACAGAGTGAACTTACATTTCTGTGAACTAAGATATTGTGGTTAAGTATGATCATAGTTTTAAATTATAAATAAGAACATCACCTTTGCTCAGTTTCCAGTTCATTCGTTTTACGGTGCTTCTGTTCTAGCTGCTCTTGAAGTTCTTCAATACGTTCATTCTCAGTCCCTTCCTGCTGTAAGCGAAGCATCTTATTTTCATGTTGCAGTCGAATAAATACTTCCCTGATGTTGAAAAGCAAAATTTGTTCTTTAATTTTTAAAACGTAATAGTTTTTACATAATTTGCTAAAAATAAAAATTTCTGTCCACTCAATACTTGTCATTTTAAAATGTTACTAAAGCTCTGAAAGCATTTAATAAAAACATATGCAAGGGCAGTGCCTAGTGAAGGAAGATATACCATTATGCCAGGCCCTTGATATTGCTAATTGTACTTATGAACCTTGATCTTGTGAAATTAAAACTTAGCCTAGTATTATATACTGTCTAAGATTTACCTTCTGAAAGCCTCCTTATTGCTCAAATGTGGGCTCTCTAAGCCAAACTCAGCATATAAACGCACTACCTTCCCCCCAGAGTGGGACATTACCCCCGAGGATGAGCCTCCCTGGCACTAAGAGAGTATTACCAAGTGTGAACTAGCAGTGCATCTGGAAAAACACCTTGACCAAAAGGGGGAAATGGTAAATACAAATGAGTTTTTATGGCTAAGAGACTTCAAAGGGAGTTGGGAGGTCATTCCAGATGTTATACTTATACAAGTCTCATCAGGACCTCATTGACTGCCACAGCAAACAGTACTTTAAATAGTGGGGCTCCTGAGGGCTCTAGAGACATCCAGAAATTAAAAGCAGGGCAGACAGCTCAAGAATTTGGCACCCTGTCAGTGGGTCTTACTTTGGAATTTATGCTCCCCAGTGTAACAGCATTAGACTCATTTATATGTTCTCTATACTTGGCTCTTCTGCCCCTTTTCCTTGAACCTCTAATTAGCACTATACTCAATAAATATGTCCCAGAGACTTAAATCTTTGGTCCATCCATGTGCCAGTTGAGCCCTGAATTTCAGCAGAGTTGCAACACCTACTCTCCTGTTCATTAGACTCACCCAGGACAACGAATAAGGTGATGATGATGGACAACGCCCATCCCAAGGAACAGAGGGTGTCTGCAACTGCAAGCAAAATAGTTCCATCCATCTGCCCGATGGGATCTAAGCTCCCTCTTAATTAGAAGCAGACTGGGCATCATCATCCCAAAGTCCTCAAGATTAGGGAATGAACAATGGACTAAAGTAGAATTTTTATTATTCTATTATAGACTTATTCTACCAATGGAAGAACTCTTATCATTGATATAAAGGCAGTGGCCATTAGAAGTTCTAAGGGATGGAAGAAGGAAGAATGGGTATAATAGGGGGACATTTTGGGCACATTGGTCTTGTCCTGCATGACATTGCAGTGATGGATACAGGCCATTGCATATTTTGTCATAACCTACAAAATTGTGCAGGACAGGGTGTAAAGCATAATGTAAACTGTAACCCATAGTTGGAAGCAATGCTTCAATATGTGTTCAATTGTAACAAATGTACCATGCTAATGAGGGATGTTGTTGATGTGGGAAAGTGTGGGAGGGAGAGGTAGTGGGGCATATGGGAATCCCTCATATTTTTAATGTAACATTTATGTAATCTAAAGCTTCTTTAAAAAAATTAATAAAAAACATGTAAATTGCAAGATTGTACTTTGAAAAACAAGTAGTAGATTTTTAAAGATACAAGTATAGGACTACGTTGTACTTCATTATTTATTATGGGAATGTGAATTATTTTACTTTGATAATTTAGAAATTATTCATTGAATGCAATATGTAGTGTATTCTTAGAAAACATAAATGAAAAGCAATAGATTTAAGAAGACCATAGCTTGGCTAAATTGTTTAATATACTTTAATGATGATAAGCAGTCTCTTTGTTTTAGAAAAAAATTATTAAAGATTTACATGCACGTTTTATAAAATGCAAATAGGAATGGTAATATATAAAAAGTAATATTCTCATACCTGTTGACTCCCCAAATTTCATTGTCTAAAGGCAACTAATTTCAATTCATCCCAATTTTTCTCCTTCTGAATGATAGTACATAACTAAAAATATAGCTTTTAAGGCTATTTTTCTTCAATTATCAATTTTAGAGTGATGACTGACTTCCCACTAAGAAAGTTAAGTAACTGATATCACTTTTCACACCTATGATCTCCCTCATCAGAGGTTTATTATTGTTTTTCATCTTCTAATATTTCTAAACCTTTAAATAAAATGAACTCAAAGGGGATCATACACCTAAATGTAAAGAGCTAAAACTATAAAATTCCTAAAAGAAATAAGCCAGTTACAAAAGAGCACAAAATGTATGATTCCATTTATAAGAAATGTCCACAACAGGCAAATCTTTAGAGCAGAAAGTAACTTCTACTCTCTGAGGTGGGAATGGAAAATGAGGTTAAAAATTATGGGGTACATTTTGGGTGCTGTGAAAATGTTTGAAAATTAGTGTTAATGGTTGCACAACTCTAAATATACTAAAAACCTCTGAACTGTACATTTTTAAATTGGTGAATTAATGGCATGTGGATTTTATCTCGAGTTATTAAACAAGAAACAAATATAGCTTGATGTAAATATGTGAATTTGTTGCCAATAAAGGGAAAAGAAAACCATAAAAATGCCACACTAGTCAAATGGCTAGAAATAAATATAGCAGGAAAAGATTAAGATGAAATTGAGATTGAGATGAACCTCTAAAATTTGTACTTCTTAAAATATCTGTTTAATTCTCTGACCATTAGTGAGAGCTCCTATTTTTTCATCCATGTGGATTTAAATATGCCATATTGAAAAGATTTTCCATAGAGTTAAAGAATAGGATAATATTTTTAATATAATAAGAGTCATCTTATAAAAACTAGAACATGCTTTTCAGATAGTTTGGAAAATGTTTTAACTTGAAAAAAAATTTAAATTTCTTTGCTAGGAATAAGAAAACTTAAGCAGCTGAAAAAAAAAAAGAGTTTGCAGTTCTATAACTCATAAAATAAAAAGTTTAAAAGGCCAAGATATTTATGAAAAAAATGAATTCACATTTCTAATATTAAATATGGATCACCAATTAATAAAAACAAATTTACCTATATTCCACAGGCATAATCTCAGCAGCAAGATTCTCATAACTTTTTGTAGCAGACGTATCTAAATGACAAAATTAGATTAGCATCTCAGTATTTGTACTATTTAAAAAAAAACTTTTCTAAATACAACAAACTTCACCTGTTTGGTTTAGGTGATCCTGTTGCACTTGTGAACATCGAAGCTCTTCATTTGTTTCTTTCAGAGTATCACGCTGTTCTATTAGTCTCTAAAAAAGAATTGTGGATATCAGCCAAAAATTTAATTTTGCCTATAAACACTGTACCTTATATACTTATAATCATTAATACTGTTAATTTGATAATTGTTTCGTTAATAAAAATGACATTGTTTAAATTTTAGTGCTAAGAGGCTCGTTTTTCTCTCCTCTGAAAGGCATAAAAATTTTTATAAAAACATGGCTTGTGATTTCTCCATCAGATAGCTTATCTTTGAACCAAATAAATGCAATATTTAACAGAGTACAAATATGTTGCCTTAAGGCTGAAAAGAGCAGGGACTTAGGAAGTAAATATACTATGGTTTGAATTCTATTCTCACCATTTCCTAGCTATATTATCATAGGATAGTTGTTATTTGACTTGACTCAATGCTTAATCTGCAGGAAAAGCTTTATTCCCAAGGAATTTATTAATAACAATCCATCAGTAATTGTTTAACACCACAGCTGCCTGAGACATTGGTAAAGAGGAGCCAGGCCAAAAAAAAAAAAAAAAAAAAGATAGCTAGATATGAAAAACAAGATGTCCAAAGCTTTGAAAAGCTACCACACATTCCTGGAAATCTAGAGGGCAGGCCATGTGCAAAACTGTATATGTGCCCAGGAAAGATTTCAGAGGGCCCCAGTCTCTCAGCTCTGGATAACCCTGAGGCCGTGTGCAAGCAGGAAATAAAGGCAAAGGACTTTACATTTACTCTTTCTTTAAAGAGTTTTAAATTGTCTGAGCATTAAAAGTGCTTTCCAACACACACACCCAGTCATTGGCCAAGGATGGGAGACTTATTGCTTTAAGGAATTTATGGAAATCTCAGACCAATCACCAATCATAAACTGACAACTGTTCTAACTGATCAGAGCCTTCAGTGGCTGCACAGGAAAAAGATTATAGACTTTACAGAATTAGTTCAGGAAAGTCACTGAACAAACAACAAAAACTGGAACTAGGAGGAAGTCTAAAATTTCCAGAGTTCACACATTATATTATTTAAAATGTCAAGTTTTTAAGAAAAAAATGAGACATGAAAGAAACAGAAATATATAGTCCTAAAATGGGGGGAAAAAGTAGTTGATATAAACCGTCAATGAGAAGATCAAGTTGGTGGAAACACTAGACAAAGATTTTAAATCTTTATATAATATAAATTTGTTCTAAGAACTAATATGTTCAAAGAATTAATTATGTATAAAGATATAAAAGATAAAGTAAGACAATGAGATCTCACCAGAGTACCAAAAAAGAGATAAAAATTACAAAAAAGAATCAACTAGAAATTCTAGAGTTTGAAAAGTGTAATAACTGACATAAAAAGTTCATTGGGCTGGCTAGATAGCTCAGTGGATAAGAGTGCCGGTATACCACATGAGAGGCCCCGGGTTTGGTTCCCGGGGACCTCTCCGAGCAGGCAGACGGCCTTGAGAAAGGCAAGCCACCACGGGTGGGGCAAAGCCGCCGTGGGCAAGGCAAAAAGCCGCCAAGGGCAGGGCAGAGCCCCCACGGGCATGGCAAAGTCACCTGTGAAACACGGAAGCTGCCACCTGCGAAGCGCGGAAGCCGGGCAGCCCACAAAACACGGAGCACTGCTGCCCGCAAAACATGGAGCAGAGCCGCCCGTGAAAACGGAATGGAGCCACCCACGAACGGAGGGCCGACTCGGCGCGTCGCCGCAAAGACGGGGGGAGACAAGAAGCAGACATAGAAAAACACAGAAGAATGGACACACAGCAAGAGCAAGAAGAAAGGAGGGGGGGATATGTAACCAAAAAAAAAAAAAAAAAGTTCATGAG
>PVKH010001099.1:0-32243 GCA_004027955.1 Chaetophractus vellerosus | reverse complement strand
AGTATGTAGTTAATAAGGTGTCTATAGTTTTCATCTGACTGGCAAAGCGGCCCATAGAACAAAAAAGGTTAAGAACCCCTGTTCTAGAATATTATTAAACCCCTGATTTTAATATTCATTGATGGCTTCTCTCCAATTCTGTTTGTTGTAGAGGTTTATCTGTTTCCAAATTCTTAACTGTTCTTTATTTTATTGGGGCCGCAGAACTGAGAGAGGATCAACATTTGCATTCACCTTTCCATCCTCCTTAGAAGTCTCTTAAGAGGCTTTTAAAAAAGTATTTTCATCTACTTTAGTTTATATTCTAAGAATGCTTTTCTCTATAAAATACCTTTAATTCTTCTCCGTATTTAAAAAATTCTCAGCAATGACTTTATACTGTACCAAGGACTCATTAAAGTGACTGTCACTTATAGCTATTGTAATGCATGGAATTCATATTGGGTTGAGATTCAATGAAACTTACATAGACAAGAAACTTCTCTTCCTTTTTGGGATCCTAGGTATCTCAGTTCTAGGGCTTCCATAACAATGTACCATAAACTAGATGGCCTAAAACAGCAGGAACTTACTGTCTTACACTTCTGGAGGCTAGAAGTCCAAAAGCAAGGGGTTGGGACCATGCCCCACCTAAAACCTGTGACAGAGACTCTTTCGTTACCTCATCCTGGCTTCTGGTATTTTCTGGCAGCCGGTGTTCCTTAGCTTGAATTGCATCACTGCAAATCTCTGCATCCATTTTCATATGGCCTTCTCCCTGGTATCTGAGTCTGTGTCCAAATTTCCTCTTACAAGGACATCGATCCAGTTTGACCACATTTAATTTGAATACATCTCCATAGACCCTATTTCCAAATAAGGTTACATTCATCTGGACTGGAGGTTAGGACTTAAACATGTCTTTTTGGAGAAGAATTATGCTTCAGATGGATATTAGTTGTGGAGGTCTCCAAGAACTTTCTAGAGATGCACTGTTTGATATTGCAGCCACTAACCACAGGTGGCTATTTGAATTAATTTAATTAAATACTAGCCATATTTCAAGTGCTTAATAACCATATGTGGCTAGTGGCTAGATAATGAACAGCACAGTTTTAAAGAGTAGAAAGTAGGACACCATTCTGTAGCTTCAGAGAGCTTGACCTATTCTTAAGGACTAAGGCTCACAGGAATTGCTTAGACTGGTGAGTGTATAGGACTTTGTTGAATAGATTTTGCTGTAAAAAATAATTGACGTCTTAAAGGTATGCTTTGAAGCCTTCTGGAGAGAGTGAAAGTCACTGGACTAGCTGTTTACTAAATAAATCCAAGAGACAGCCAGAAAAGCACTATAATGATTGTGCAATCATCTTTCCCTGTGTTGGTTCAAGGGACTACTGTAGAAAGTTGAGAGAGAGTCAGAAAATATGCATGTATTATGTCCTTTTTGTCCTTCAGAACTGTACTAAGGAGTCTCAACATAGGCATCAAAATGATACAGATAAACTGCTGTTTTCAGTGGTTTGGTAGATACCACATTTATAGTGTTTCTTTACTATATATTGATTATTTTAAGAATATTTAAGTATAGCAAGTGCCTTAGAAATATAGAGCTAGAAAGGGTGTTAGAAATTATCTGGTTCTAGCCCCTCATTTTAGAAATGGAAGAAATTGATGCTTCAAGTAAGGAAATAGTTTATTTGAGGACACACAGTTCATTGGGGACAGAGTCAGAATCTACATATTTTGAGTTTATGTACAGAACATTTCCTGTAGAACTTTGCTGTTACAAAGAAGAAATGACCTGATTCATTGTCCCTTCTCAAAAGCATTAATAATCTCAGTATGTGGCCCAAACTGGCAACTTAAACTTTATCTTCCATATATGTAATTCTGGGAAACTTGAATTTCATAAGATGTCTTCCTCTTTTTAGAACAACAATTTGTAATCTGTATACAATGCCACGGATTGGAGAGCCTGTCTGGCTTACGATGATGTCGGGGACTCCAGAAAAGAACCAGCTTTGTCATCGTTTCATGAAGGAATTCACTTTTCTAATGGAAAATGCTTCCAAGAATCAGTATGGATTACTTTATTTATTTACTTATTTAACTTAGCTATCATTTATTATATCTAAATCAGTTTACACTAAAATCAAACCCAATAAAAAAGGGAAGGAACAACCATTATCTTTAAAATTATATTATTAATAACCAAAACAGAAATTCTAAAAGATAATTAAGAGAAAGACTGTAGAGTATAGAAGAGTGTCACAGAACTTTAAGTCAGAAAAAATAATGTCTTTAATTGTGTTATATTACAATTCCTCCCATCTTACAGAAGTTTCTGGGACCTCCTATCTTTGTAAATTGCATCCACTTATGATAAGAGTTTCATTTCATGGAAAGGAAGTAAAATAGTTGAGAAAGTGCTAGGATTCTGATGATAGTTTTTGTTTTTTTTTTTTCATTTAAAAAATTAAATTTACAATAGCATTAGAAATACTTAGGAATCAGTTTAAGAAAAGACATGCAAAACTGCTGTGCTATGAACTACAAGCATTGCTGAGAGAAATGAAAGACCTTAGTAAATGGAGAGAGATGTTCATAGATCAGAAGACTTATCTTGTTACATTGTCAATGGTCTCAAATTTATCAACAGATTCAATATAATCCCAAACAAAATGCCAGGAGTACTTTTTTGTGGAAATTGTTACTAACATTATGCAAATAACCCAGAATAGTCAAAGCAATTTTAGAAAAGAAGAACAAAGTTGAAGAACTTAAACTACTGGATTTAAAGAATTATTATAAAATGACTATAATTAAGATTATGTGGGAATGGTAAAAGGAAAGACATAGAGATCACTAGAATGAAATACAGAGTCAAGAAACAGACACACTCATATACAATCAGTTGAGTTTTGGTGAAGGTGCCAAGGCAGTTCAACAGAGAAAGGAACAAATGGTGTGGAACAAATGGATATCCAAAAGATAAAATAAGTAGATATCAATCCTTAAATCACATCATGCACAAAAAATAGCTTGAATTAGTTCATAGGCTTAAATGTAAAAATAAACCTACACTACTCCTAAAAGAAGATGACATAGGAGAATATCATAATATTTTAAATTTGACAGTTAGTATCCAGAATATATCAAGAACACAATCAGGGAGCAGATGTGGCTCAAGCGGTTGGGCATCCATCTGCCATATGGAGGGACCTGAGTTCGATCCCTGGGACCTCCTGGTAAAATAAAAACAAAAACAAATACAAAAACAAAAAATACAATCATATGAAAATAGCCTAATTTTTTTTTTAAATGAGCCAAAGTTTGAATAAGCACTTCACAGAAAAAAATATAAAAATGGGCATTAAGTACATGAAAAGATGTTCAACATCAATAGTCATCAGGGAAATGCAGATCAAAGCCATAATGAGGTACCACAACACACTCATTAGAATGGCTCAAACTTAATACCAACAAATACCAAGTGCTGACGAGGATGTGGAGCAGCTGGAAATTGCATCTCTTGCTGGTGGGAATGCAAAATGGTACAACCAGTTTGGGAAACTGGCAGTTTCTTAAAGTTAACCAAAATTTACTATACAGTTCAGCCAATATACTCCCAGGAAGTTGCCCCTAAGAAAACTGAAACACATGCTCACACAATGACCAAAACAAGAATGCTCAATGTTATTCACAATAGCCAAAAACTGAAGGAAAAACAAAACAAGTGTCCATCAACAGGTGAATGGATAAAGAAAATATAGAATACACATAAAATGGAATACTATTCATCAATAGAAAAGATGCTATGAGAACATCTAGGAGGTCAGAGAGGGCTCTCTTAGGGAAGGAAGTGGATACCTGAAAGAAGACTAGGAATTAACTGGGAGGCTGGAGTGAATGATGAGAAATAAAGAGCATTTCAGGCAGAGGCTGGCCCATGATGATAGATTTTTAATGTGCTATTTTAGCATGTGCTTTTCTTCTTACTCATCAAGTCCCAAGAACTCAGATGAATGATTCAGATGTTTTTATTCTCTTTGATGTTAGACAAAACTTTGCTTAATCCTGTCCTTCACTCTCCCATTCAGTAATTTGGAAATAGATGGAAATATAATGGTTGACTCATTAATAAACTGTGCAATTTAAGCACTACAATGAATCCATTGTTTTTCAAGTAAAGTAACGTTTTTGTTTTGCCATTTTTCGCAGAAATAGCTCCCTGTGAATGTTCTCTTTATGCTAAGAATTGTCTTCAACTCTTCCCTAGTCAAAAGATTGATGAACTTTAATTTTCATCATAGTAATTTCCTGTCCTTTCCTCTCTTCTCTCCTTTTTTATGCTTTTCATCCATGTGATAATATATACTCTCTTTGCTGTGTTCTGTCACTGCATTTTACCTTAGGTTTCATGAAGGCAGATTGGAATCTCATAGGATGCATTTTGTTTTCAGATTCTTGCCAGCTCTCATTACTGCAGTTCTGACCAATCATCTTGCCTGGGTTCCAACAGTCATGCCAAATGGACAACCACCCATAAAAATATTTTTAGAAAAACATTCCTCTCAGACTGTGGATATGTTGGCAAAGACTCATCCGTATAATCCTCTTTGGGCACAACTGGGTATGTAGTTCACAAACCTTTACTGCTAAACATTACATTTACATTTATGTGTAACTGGAATTATTTAATAGAAAACAAAACAAAACAAAAACAAAAATAGATGGGGATAATGGTCTTATCCCCATCTTTCACCTAATATTATTCCTTACAATAGAAAACTGGAGCTGGAGCAAAAAGAGCAGATTGATGGCTGATTCACTAGTAACCTCAGGGTCTTCAGGATATTATACTTTTTTGTATTATTATGTAGTTAAACTAGACAGAGTGAATCAACAAAGTCATCTATGATAGTCAAAAGTAATATGGTTAAGAGCAGCTGCCATTGAGGATTCTGTTATTGCACTTTTTTTGTTTGTTGAGTCAATTTGGCAAATGTTTTCCTTGTTGCTCAGCACCACTAAATAAAGGGATAACAAAGGAGAGAGAGGGTGATTGATGAGTTCACTGTCATTAGGGAGGTAATGTAGCATGGTAACTGTGCAGTCAGGTAGACCACATTTGAGTCCCATTTTCCTTATTTACAAGGGGGGGGATAATCATAGTTAATACATACATCCCAAAATTGTGGAGGCAGAGGGAAAGTAAGATGAGAACATTTTGGTGACATGGTAGGAACTTCCGTTAGGTTGCTCTGGTGAGTAAACTTGGTAGGTGGCAGACTGTCATGTGGCTTATCACTTCATGTAACCAACCTGCCTATTTACCTCTACCCCCAACCCCATCTCTCCCTCCCTTTTGTCCTCCCTCCCATCCTCAGCTTTAATGAGGTATAATTGACATACAGTAAACACACATTTAAAGTGTACAAGTGTATTATAAGTTTTGGAACATATACTTCTGAAACAATCACCACACTCAAGATGGTGAACATAGCATCACATCCAGAAGTTCCCTTATGCCTCTTGGTAATCCTTCCCTCCTGCTCTTCCCCATCCTCCCTGTTATTCCTTCCTTCCTCTCCTCCCTTCCTCCATCCCCAGCCAGCCACCTTTTTGCTTTCTGTCACTGTAGATTAGTTTGCTTTTTCTAAAATTTTATATCAATGGAGTCATGCAGTACATGCTTTTTTTTTTTGACCTGGCTCCTTTCATTCTGCGTAATGATTTTGAGATTCACCTATGTTTTATGTATTAATAATTCATTCCTTTTTATTGCTGAGTAGTATTCTTTTTTTTTTTTTTTAATTTTACTTTGTCATTCCTGGTGGTTCATCAACTTTATATCTTTTTTTTTTCTTTGTTACATATCCCCCCCTTTCTGCTTGATCTTGCTGTGTTCATTTCTCTGCGTTCTTCTGTGTCTGCTCTGTCTCCCCCTGTTGCGGCAATGCGCCAAGACAGGTCATCGCGCAGGTGGCTCTGATCTGTTCGCGGGCGGGTCTGCTTCCGTTCACAGGCGGCTCTGCTTCCGTTCACGGGCGGATCTGCTCCATTCATGGGTGACTTGTCCTTCCCGTGGTGGCTTTGCCCTGCCCGTGGTGGCTTTTTTTTTGCCCTGCCCATGGCGGCTCTGCCCCGCCACGGCGGCTTGCCCTTCTCAAGGCGGTCTGCCCGCTTTGGAGAGGTCCCCGGGAACTGAACCCGGAGCCTCCCATGTGGTGAACCGGCACCCTATCCACTGGGCTACAGCCGGCCCTGTGCTGAGTAGTATTCTACTGTGTGGATATTAACTTACTTTTTTCAAGTCAAGTAATTCAGTAGTATTTTGCTTTAATTTGGATATCTCAAACCTATATTCAGTTCTATAAACATTGAATACATAATATATCTAAAGCTCTGTGCAAAGAAGCATTGGAGGATATAAAGGTGAATGATTGGCTGTATGGGATCAAAGCCCTTTCTCAATTAGAGGTGGAATGGACATCACTATCCCAGAATTTTCAGGTTTGAGGAATGAACTATGGACTAGAGTAGACTTACTGGTATTCTGCTATAGACTTGTGATTCTAGCCATGGAAGAAATTACAGCATTGATGTGGAGGCAGTGATATCTGGAGGCTTTCTTGGGGCAAGGGGAGGGAAAGACAGGTGTAATGCAGGGTCTTTTTCGGGACTTGGGAATTGTCCTGAATGGCATTGCAGTGACAGATATATGCCATTATACATCTTCCCATAGCCTGCAGAATTGTGTGAGAGAGAGTGTAAACTACAATGTGAACTATGGTCCACGCTCAATGGCAATGCCTGAGGATGCGTTTATCGGTTGCAATGAATGTGCCACACTAATGAAGGATATTGTTTATGTCGGAGGGTGTGGGAAGCAGGGCACATGGGAATACCTATATTTTTTGTGTGACATTTGTGTAATCTAAGTATCTTTAAAAAAAATTTTAATATATATTTTAATAAAATAAATTTTAAAAATAAAGGTAATTGTTAGTCTGTGACCCCAAGAAATTGACAGTCTAATACTGATAATTCAAAAAGAGAAATAAAAAGCTCAGTGTAACTTCAGTAACGAGAGCTCACTTTTGCCTGAGGGAAGCTTCTTAGGTGGGAAGCTTTGGACAGATTTCGACTGGCAGAGATAGGGAGGGAGTGAGTAGTACATGACATGAGTTAAGGGGTTTAGGTATTAAAAGTGCAGGGCATATTTAGTAGTCTAAGTAGTCCAGTTTAAGTGAGGCTTTGAGTGAATAAAGATGAAAAAGGGTGAAATAAAAGAAGATAAAGCTGGAAAAGTAAATTGGGACCAGATATGAAAGACTCATTTGGCATGCAAAAGCAGTTTCAGTTTATTTGGTAATTAGTGGGAACATTGGGAGTGGTTTATGAGCAGTAGTATGGTGATATTAAGGTCTGTGTCCTAGCCACAAAAGAAAGGTGATCATAAAACCATCTAAGCACATACTTATTTGAGACCTATTGTCTTAATTTCCTGGGGCTGTCGTTACAAAGTATTACAAACTAGGAGACTTAAAACAACAGAAATTTATTGTCTCTCTGTTCTCTAGGTTAGCAGGCTAAAATCAAGTTGTTGGTGGGGCTGTACTCCCTCGGAACCTGTAGAGGAGAATCCTTCTTTGCCACCTTCCTAGCTTCAGGTGGTTTTGCTTACAGTCCTTGATGTTCTTTGGCTTGTAGATGTATCACCCCAGTCTCTGCCTCTGTCTTCACATGGCTTTCTTTCCCTGTATCTGTCTTCTTCTTATAAAGACACTAGTAATATTGGATTAGGGCCCACCCTAATTCAGATGACCTCATCTTAACTTGGTGAGAGTTTTTAATTCCTGGGTAGGGCAGTGACAGTTAAAGTTCAGGTTTGTGATGTAGGTCAAGTATGGTTAAGTATTTTGTGTGACTACTGTAGTTCTATTACATTCTACCACTAGTCCTATCCTCCCTTTATTCTCCCTGCCAACCCCCCAGAAGACAGTATGTTCTCTCTTCTCTTCATTGGAAACAACTACAGAATCCTCATGCATATAGTACTTCAGGCAGTACTTCTCTGCCCAGATAAAAGTGCCCTGCATGGGGCTTGGCACAGAGAATGTTTTTGGTAAATGTGACTATGCAAACTGACTCTCTGCTTGACATTTCAGAACCATACCAGTTGTATAGGGAGGAAGCTAGAAAACCCCTCCCTGTTTAAGACCATTACTTCATCCTACTTTCCTGAAGAGTTATTCACTTATTAAAGAACTAAGAGTAAAATATCAACCATCCTCATACATTAAGAGTAGGTTTCTGATAATTGAAAAGAGCCTGTATAGCTGTGTGAGTAGAGTGTTTCCATTAACTGATTTTTTCCATTACAGGAGACTTATATGGCGCTATTGGCTCTCCTGTACGGTTAGCGAGGACTGTGGTAGTTGGCAAACGACAAGACATGGTCCAGAGGCTGCTTTATTTTCTTACTTATTTCATAAGATGCTCTGAACTCCAAGAAACCCATCTTTTAGAAAATGGAGAAGATGAAGCCATTGTTATGCCAGGCACAGTAATTACCACCACTTTAGAGAAAGGTGAAATAGAAGAATCTGAGTATGTGCTTATCACAATGCATAAAAACAAAAGTAGTTTGCTCTTTAAAGAGTCAGAAGAAACAAGAACTCCTAATTGTAACTGTAAATATTGTAGTCGCCCACTCCTTGAGCAAAATATAGAAAATGTTTCACAAGAGAGAGAAGATATTCGAAACATCTCTAAAGAGCTACTAAGAACTTCAGATGAGTGCCAAATGATTTCTCCTTCTGACTGCCAAGAAGAAAATGCTGTTGATATTAAACAGTACAGAGATAAATTAAGAACTTGCCTTGACACCAAATTAGAGACAGTTCTTTGCACAGGATCTGCTCCAATAGATAAATGTGCCTTGCCCCAGTCAGGCTTAGAGCCAACAGAGGAAACATGGCAGAGTGAGGAATTGCTAGATGCAGGTAACCTCACAGGCAAAGTGATGAGATCCACAGGAATGGTTGTGGAAAAAAAACCTCCAGATAAGCTTGTGCCTGCTGCATTTTCTTGTGAGGCAACCCAGACAAAGGTTACTTTCCTGATTGGGGATTCCATGTCACCTGATTCAGATACTGAACTCCGGAGTCAGGCAGTGGTGGATCAGATCACCAGACATCACACCAAACCACTGAAGGAAGAAAGAGGGGTTGTTGATCAGCATCAAGAAACTAAACAAACAGTTAAGGACCAATCTGAAGAGTCTGATATACAGAAAACAGTTTCTGGAGAGCCCTGTTCACTTCCCTGTTGGAATCATTCAGACCCAGAAAGCATGAGTTTATTTGATGAATATTTTAATGATGATTCAATTGAAACCAGGACTATTGACGATGTTCCAGTTAAGACAAATACAGACAATAAAGAACACTGTTGTGTGTTAGAGTTTTCAAAAAGATTATGCACAAAAAATAGCAGACAGAACAATGAATTTTGTAAATGTGTAGAAACAATTCACCAAGATTCATGTAAAGCCTGCTTTCCTCAGCAGGACCAAAGAGATATACTCTCCATTCTTGTCCCCCATGGGGATAAAGAGAGTTCAGAGAAAAAAATTGCTATGGGAGCTGAATGGGACATTCCAAGAAATGAAAGTTCAGATAGTGCCCTTGGTGATAGTGAAAGTGAAGATACAGGTCATGATATGACTAGACAAGTCAGCAGTTATTTTGGAGGAGAGCAAGAAGATTGGACAGAAGAGGATGAGATACCTTTTCCTGGGTAAGTTGAAAGTTTTCACCTATAATAGACTCATATAAAATTGCACCATCCTTTTGTTTGGCTAGTCCCTGAAGGTTGGTGGTAGTGAATATAAAAGAAGAGATCATTTTCCTGCACAAATTCTCTTTATTGTCATCTTCTCTCACTCATAGAAGGATTAAAGGCTAAACCCCTCAAGCACCCCAGAAATGCTTTGTAAATGCACCAGAGAAAAGTTAAAGGATTGTAGGAGATTTCTCACTACCTTGAAATTTTCAAGACATTTAGGAGTAAATTATGCATAAACAAAGGCCTGTCCTGAGCCTGGCAAGTAGGGAGCGGTAATCTCTGAGAATGAAAAGGTAAAGGCCAAGACTGTTTTTGGCCAAGACTAAGTGGAAAATAGGAAATGTATACTGTGAGTCAACTATACAAGGAGAAGATCCATAGTTAAAAAATGTTATACACCAAGCTTTGGATTTGTGAGATATTTAGCTGCTTTCTTTTGGATAATGGTTTTCGCATATCTGAGTATATTAGGAATGTGTTATAAACTCAAGGGACAACTCTCAAAAAATCTACCATGAAAGATGTATCCTCATCTCATGAAGTTGTTCATCAGTCCCCTTCCTGGGTAGGAAGGACTATTTCGTGGTCTGAAAGCACTTAAGCCAGTTTTTATTTATCATTTATTTTATATTGAGTATACTTTGTAGAAAATGATGGCACTGGAAATACAGACTAGTAGAATCCAAACATTTTTGTTTTTGGCAGAATATGTTTACTATTAGATAGATAATTAGGATCTTTCTTTCAGGTCCAAGTTAATTGAAGTGAGTGCCGTTCAGCCCAACATTGCCAACTTTGGGAGGTCCTTGCTGGGTGGCTACTGCTCATCTTATGTACCTGACTTTGTTCTTCAAGGAATTGGTAGTGATGAGAGGCTCCGTCAGTGTCTGGTGTCAGATTTGTCCCATGCTGTGCAGGTTAGTGATCTTCACTATCCTTGGGTTTATTTAGAACAAAGTCTCTTAATCAGTAGAACCCATAATTGCCTTATAGTTTTGGTCACACTTTACTGTGTAACACAGTCATTGTTCTCTGAATCTATCCCTTTATATACATTATCTACATCCTTGAACCTATCACCCTAAATACAAGTTGAGAGTTCAGTAATCTAACCAAATGGAAATTTGAAATACAGAAAGCACTTTATTCTAGATGTTCAACACTAGATTATTTACAATATCAAAGAATTGCAAATGCTGAAATGTGAATGGGATTGTTTTCTTAATTTCATTTACAAATTGTTCGGTGCTAATATATATACAAGTACAATTGATTTTTGTATATTAATCTTGTATCCTGTGACCTTGCTGAACTTTTATTAGTTCTCGTTTTTTGTATGGATATTCCTTAGAATTTTTTTCATATAGGACCTTGTCATCAGTGAATAGATAATTTATGTCTTCCTTTGTAATATGGATGCCTTTTCTTTCTTTTTCTTGCCTGATTGCACTGGCTAAATCTTTTAGGGATGATGTTGCATAAAAATGGTGATAGCAGTCATTCCTTTTCTTAGAGGGAAAATAGAGTCTTTCATTATTAAGTGTGGTGCCAGCAGGAGGGTTTTTGTAGATACCCTTTATCTCTTGGAGGAAGTTCCCTTTTATTCCTAGTTTTTTTTGAGTTTTTTTCTTTAAATCATGAATGGGTGTTACATTTTTGTCAAATGCTGTTGTGTGTTTTGGAGTTTGTATTCCTGAGGGATCTTCATCTGTATTTTTCTTTTCTTTAGATGTCTTTATCTAGCTTTGATATCAGGGCAATGCTGGCCTCATAGACTGAATTGGGACGTATTCCTTCCTCTATTTTCTGCAAGAGTTCCTAGAGGATTGGTATTATTTTTTTTCTTTAAATGTTTGATAGACTTCACCAGTAAAGCCACCTGGGCTTAAGCTTTTTTTTTTTTTTTTGAGGTACGGGGGGCCAGGAAATGAACCCAGGACCTTGTATGCGGGAAGCCAGCACTCAACCACTGAGCTACATTGGCTTCCCTAAGTTGTTTTTTTTTTTTCTTCTTTCTTTCTTTCTTTTTTTTTGTTTTCTCCCGTTTGTTTTGCTTGTTGTTTGTTTTTGTTTTTTCAGGAGGTACTGGCAACCAAACCTGGGACCTCCCATGTGGGAGGCGGGAACTCAACTGCTTGAGCCACATCTGTTCCCCCTGAGCTTTCCTTTAATATTTTAAATTATTAATTCACTTTCTTTTACTTGTTATTGGTCTGTTGAGATTTTTTATTTCTTTCTGAGTCTGTTTTGGTAATTTTTATTTTTCTAGGAATTTGTCCATTTCATTTGAGTTATCTCATTTATTGGAACAAAGGTGTGTATAGTATCCACTTATAATCCTTTTAATTTCTGTAAGGTCACTGGTCATGTATCCTCTTTCATTCCTGATTTTGGTAATTTGTGTCTTGTTCCCTTTTGTTTTTCATTTTTTCCTAAGGTGAGGGGTTCTCCAAAAAGGTGGCTGAGTAGGTATTTTTTGGCCATATGCATCAAGGATCAATGGGTCTTATAACTAAACCCGTTTTATTGGAACACAACCATGCCCATTCATTTATCATATTCTGTGACTGTTTTCATCCTTCAACAGTAGAGTTGAGGGATTGTGACAGATACTTTATAGCCCACAAAGCCTAAAATTCTTTCTTTTTGGCTCTTTACATTAAAAAATATACTGACCCTATTCTACTGGTGGAAGTATTATCAATTTTGTTGATCTTTTCAAATAACCAACTTTTGATTTCATTGATTTTCTCTATTTTTGTGTTTTCTATTTCATTGATTTCCACTCCAAAATCCTTATTTCTTTCCTTCTGCTTGCTTTGAGTTCACTTTGTTCTTTCTAGTTTCTTCTTTTTCTTTCTTTTTTTTTTCTTTCTTAATTTCATTTCCCTTATTCTTTCTAGTTTCTTAATGTAGAAGCTTAGGTTATTGATTTGAGATATTTCTTCTTTTCTAAATTAGGCATTTAAATTTTTCTCTAAGCACTTTTAACTGCATCTCATAAGTTTTGCTATGTTGGATTTCTTTTACATTCACCTCAAAATATTTTCTGATTTCTGTTGTGATACCTTCTTTGACCTTTGTGTATCTAGAAATATGCTGTTTAATTTTCAGATATGTGGACATTTCAAATTTCCTTCTGTTGGTCTCTAATTTAGTATTATATGCATGTTCATTTAGTAAATAAATTTATTGAAACTTGTTTTATGGCTCAGCATTTGGTCTGTCCTGGAGAACATTCCATGAATGCTTGAAAAAAAAAATTTATCTGGCTCTTCTTGGGTGGAGTGTTCCATAGATGTTAGTTAAGTCAAATTAGTTGATGGCCTTATTCAAGTCTTCTGTGTCCTTGTTGATTTTCTATCTAGTTGTTTTATCAGTTATTGAGAGTGCAGTACAGGAATACCTTGTTTTATTGTGCTTTGCAGATTTTGTGCTTTTTATTCAATGAAGGTTTGTGGTAACCCAGTGTCAAGCAAGTCTGTCTGCACCATTTTCCCAACATATTGTGCTTACTTTGTGTCTCTCTGTCACATTTTAATTAATGTATTGTATTAGTCTGCCAATGGGGTATTGATGCAAAGTACCAGAAATCTGTTGACTTTTATAAAGGGTATTATTTATTGGGGTAAAAGCTTACAATCCCAAGGCCATGGGAAGTCCAGCTCAAGCTGTCATAAGAGGTACTTTCTCACCAAAATCAGCTGCCACATGTTGAAGCAAGATGGTGGCGATCTCTGCCTGGTCTCTTGGAGCTTCCTATATCAGTCCCTGGCATAGAGCTTGTTTTTTTTCTAGGCCTTCTCAGCTGCTCCTGGTTGGTTCTTTCAGCTGCAAACTATCAGGCGTATGGCTCATCTCTCCCTGGGGCCCCAGGATCAAAGATGACAGATCTCTCTCTTCCCCCCTTGTGTCTTTTTGTGTGAGTGTCCATTTATATTAGCTCACCAAAGGGGCAAGGATTCAGCCTGAGTCATGCCCTACAGATGTGGTGAAATCAAAAGCCCTAAATTGATTTTATCAAGTAAACTCAGAGCCTTTGAATTTAATACAATCAAAGGGTATCACACCCAGAGGAATAGATGAGTTTGCAAACTTTCTCTTTTTGGGATTCATAAATAATCTCAAGGTGCCACAGGTATGTATGTTTTTTTTTTTTTTTGACCTAATGCTATTGCACATTTAATAGACTACAGTATAGTGTAAACATAACTTTTATATGCACTGAGAAAGCAAAAAATTCATGTGATTCACTTTATTGCAATTTTCGCACTGCAACCAAACCCACAGTATATCTGAGGTATGCCGGTATTGAAATCAGCTATTGTTGAATTTATTTCTTTCTTCAATTTCATGTACCACTTTAATAATTTTCTTAAAATAAGAACCCTTTCCCCTCACCCCAAACTTTAAAAAAGAAAAAGGAAAAGCCATTGGAAAATGCTGAGTGAGAACATGTAGCTCTGTGAGCAAGCAGTCAATTATTAGCCTAAAAGGTTTAGACCTTCTGAGTCTGTTGTAAGTTACCTAAAGTTGCAAATTTTGATTTTATATTAGAGAAATGGCAAATTTAGATAAAAACAAAGTTTGTGAAGAAAACTTGTCAAAGCTTGTGTTCTTTATATTTAAAAGCTACTTTACTCAACCTTTTAATGTCAACTGTAAATATTTACTGACCCTATTTTCTGAACATAGTAGTACTATTCCAAGGAAAACATAGATGAAAAATAAATCAGGGAGTGGATGTGGTTCAAGCAGTTGAGCACCTGCCTCCCACATAGGAGGTCCTGGGTTTGGTTTCTGGTGCCTCCTGAAAAAACAAAAATAAAAAACAAGCAAAACAAACAATCAAACCAACCCAGGGAAGCCAGTGTGGCTCAGTGGTTGAACACCAACTCCCCACATATGAGTTCTCGGGTTCAATCCCTGGTCCCCAGTACCTCAAAAAATAAAAAATATAATAAATCATTTCTGACCTCAAGTTATTTACTTAAGTAAAGGGGGAAATAAGGGAGGCATGTGAATAGGTGTAGTACAAAGCATTAAAAAAATAAATGCCTAAGGGAAATTATAAGTAATTTAGTGCTTCAGAGGAAAAAAATTATTTCAGTTGGTGGTTTTTTTTTTTTTTTTTTTCCAGGGCAGAGAAACCATATCTGTTTGTTTCATGGCTGTCTTCTTAAAGCAGGGGTTCTTAACTCGGGTCTGTGGAAAGATTTCAGGGGATCTGTGAGCTTAAATTGAAATAAATCAACTTACCTTTATTTTTTTCTGACCTCTAACTGAAATCTAGCATTTCCTTCACTTATGAATGTATGCAATACAGTACAGTAGTATTTATTTCATTTCATATATTACAGTTGTTGCATACTTTGAAGAATTGCTTAGTTCATCCATACTTCAAAATTACGGTAATTGTTAGACCTGATGCTAGTGATGCTAGTTGAGTGTCATAAAACTATCTGCTGCTACATTCTGAGAAGGGGTTTGTGATTTTCACCTGAAAGGCAAAGGGGTCTGTGGAACAAAAAATGTTAAGAAACCCTGTCTTACAGTCTGACATAGTGCTCAGAAGTAATTTGTTGAATTACTTGTTAGAGAATCCCATGTGTAGGTCCTTCTGATGCTCCCAGTGTTCTCTTATCTTTCTTTAACTCTAATCTTAGTTACTTAGTTTCTTCTTCTAAATCTGTACCCATTACCAAAGGCAGTGTCCTTGATTTCTTCTCTCTGAAAGCCTGTCTGTCATTGGAAGGAATTGCTATCTCCTGGTGAAGACAAAAAGATCATTTTGATTTTAAGGGTTTCTGCCTGTTAATTATTTTAGAAGAAGAGCGACAACAAAATAAAAAAGAATAATAATAGTAGCATTTAGTGTTTACTGAGGACTTAGCATGTTTCAGGCACTTAAATGTCATATCTGATTTAATCTCATAATAATCTTTGGGTTATTATTATCATCTATATCATCTCTACATTTTAGATACAATTTAGATTTTTAAGTTACATAGGCAATGGCAGAACTAGAATTCAAATCCTGGTCTATCTGTTCTTAAGCTGTGTGCTAAATTGCTGTGCCATATTGTCTCTAAAACAGATGAACATAGATTAATACAAATAGCAAAATGGGCATTGCAAATTTAGAAGGCTTCTTTTTGTAAAATTATTTTATTAGCGCAATTCTGTATTTACAGAAAAATTGTTCAGAATATACAGAGGTCTTATATTAACCCCCCATACACAGTTTTCCATATTGTTAACATTGTGCCTTAGTGTGTTAACAATTGATGAAACTATTGTTATAATTGTATTGTTAACTGTAGTCTATGGTTTATTTTGGGGTTCATTCTTTGTATTATTTTTTATTTGATTTTTATTCTTGTAGCTTACGTACAATCTAAGATTTCCCCTTTTAGCCCCTTTCTAGTATAAAATTCAGTGGTGTTAATTACATTCACATTGCTGTGCTACTATCACCACCATCCATTACCAAAAGACTTTTATATAGTGGCCCCAAGTCTTTTGCTCTTTCCACTACAGTTGAAATGAAGAGCTATTTGACTTCTGCCCTTTGTTTTAACAACTGTGCTTACTAGTCTTTCCCTCTCATATTTTAATTTTCTTGTATAAGCATATTTTACTACCAAAGAAAAAATATTTTATTACAGAAAAATTTCAAAATAAAGACACAATCCTGTTTGTCAGAACTATATTAATGGAGTGTTTATTTTTCTTTCCAATTTCTAAAGAAATATCTTTTTTGTTTTTTTTTTGGTTTTAAAACCTCACTTGTTTTTCTTCCATTATTAGAGAAGTTGTGGATTTACAGGACAATCATGCATAAAATACAGAATTCCCATTTACCACACTATTATTAACACCTTGGGTGGTGTGGAACATTTGTTACAATTGATGAAAGCACATTTTTATAATTGTACTATTAACTATAATCCATGGTTTAACTTAGGGTTCACTGTATAGTGTAGTTCCATGGATTTTTAAAAAATGTTTATTACCATATATACAATACAGCATTTCCCCCTTTTAGTCACTTTCAGATATCTATTTTAGTGATGTTAATTATATTCACGAATGTTGTGCTACCATTACCACCATCCATTACCAAAACATTACCATCATTCCAAATAGGATCCCTGCACATTTTAAGCCTTAACTTCCCATTCCCTATCCCTACCCCAGCCCCTGGTAACCTTTATTCTAGATTCTAACTCTGTAAGTTTGCTTATTCTAATTGTTTCAAATCAGTGAGATCATAGAGCCCTTATGTGTCTGGTTTATTTTACTCATCATAATGTCTTCAGAGTTCATCCATGTTACCGCATGTATCAGGACTTCATTCCTTTTTATGGCTGAATAATATTTTGTTGTATGTATATACTGTATATTATTTATCCATTCATAGGTTGATGGGCACTTGGGTTGCTTCCATCTTCTGACAATTGTGAATAATGCTGTTTTAAACATCAGTGTGCAAATATCTGTTTGAGTCCTTGCTTTCAATTCTTTTTGGGTATATACCTGGAAGTAGATTGCCTGGTCATAGGTTAGTTCAATAATTAGCTTTCTGAGGAACCTCCAAATTGTTTTCCACAGCGGCTACACCATTTTACATTGCCACCAGCTGTGAATTGAGTGTTCCTATTTCTCTGCATCCTCTCCACAAAATTTATTTTTAAAATAGCCATTCTAATGGATGTGAATTGTACCTCATTGTGTTGTTTTGATTTGCATTTCCCTGATGACTAAAGATGTTGAGCATCTTTTTATGTGCTTTTGAGCCGTGTGTATATCTTCTTTGGAGAGAGATCTATTCAGATCTTTTGCCCATTTTTAAATTGGGTTGTGGTCTTTTTGTTGTTAAGTTGAAGGATTTCTTTATATATTCTGGATAGTAAACCTTCATCAGCAATGTGGTTTTTAAATATTTTCTTCCATTGTGTAGGTTGTCATTTTTACTTTCATGATAAAAAGTCCTTTGAGGCAGAAAAGTTTAAAATTTTCATGACATCCCATTTATCAATTTTTTCTTTTGTTGTTTTTATTTTGGATGTAAAGTTTAAGAAACCATTGCCTAACATAAAGTCCTAAAGATGTTTCCCTATGTTTTTTTCTAGGAGTTTGTTCTGTCTTTTATATTTAGGCCTTTGATCCATTTTGAGTTGAATTTTGTATAAGGTGTGAGGTAGGGAAAAGTGCCATTTTTGTTTCTACTAAATCACTATAGATTAATCATATGAAATATTAAAGTATATAGCAAACTATTTAAAAAGCAGTATTTGTTGAGTTAATTAACTATTTCATTCTCTTTTGTCAAGGATTTCTTTACAGTAGCTGCCAGAATTTAATATTCTTTTTTCTGTTGTTTAATATCTCTTAATTGCCTCATTCCACTAGCATTATCTTTGAAAACTCTATTTGCCTATTATAAGATGAATTTTTCTTTTTTTTTTTTTTTCAGCATCCAGTGTTAGATGAACCTATAGCAGAAGCTGTCTGTATTATAGCAGATATGGATAAATGGACTGTTCAAGTGGCCAGTAGCCAGAGACGAATGACAGATAATAAATTGGGAAAGGAAGTATTGGTTTCCAGTCTTGTTTCCAACCTGCTTAATTCCACTCTTCAGCTTTATAAACATAATCTGTCTCCAAATTTTGTAAGTATTTTTCAGCCTTGAATAATGTAGAGCACTCTCATGGGTGACTAAACTCTTTTTTGTCATGTGCTTGCATTAAATACTGGTGTTTGCTTCATCATTGTTTTTCTATATATTCTATGATTTTAGCAGTCAGAATTTTGCTCTCAATGCCTAGATAGTATCATGTGTGGTATGATCATGCAGGGTTCCCAAGCTTTGTACAGAAGAAGGCCAGTGCCTTCTGGAGCCTCAGTGCCATGTCCAGGACTTTGAATGATTCTTCTTCATAATACTGGTAATCTTTTACAGAAGACACCATTTCCAGCCTTCAAGGTTCATTCTTCCTCATGTTAGAAGAACGATAGTATAGCATTGTTAAAAAGTTCTATGGAAGCTCATGTTTTATATGAGCTAAAACCTAAATAGAATTGTTAAAAACTTGATGCTTTGGAATATGCCATCACTCAAACTTGGAAAGTATTTTCTGACCTGGTTCTTGGTTTCCCCCTAACTTCAGTGTGTCATGCATCTTGAAGACCGGTTGCAGGAGCTTTACTTCAAGAGTAAAATGCTGTCTGAGTACCTGAGGGGGCAGATGCGTGTTCATGTCAAGGAGCTGGGAGTGGTTCTAGGGTATGTTCATGGTTACTTTTCTAACTTTGCTTTCCCATTGCTCTGTTTTTAGGCAAGAAATGTTCCTCAGAATCACCTTTTTCCTTCATAAGTATCTTTTCCTGTTACAAGTGGACACTATTATTAATTGGGTTGCAGTATACTGTATAAAAACAGATCCCCTGTCCTCCACTGACCTGAAAGGCATTATCCTTTGTGCTATTAAAGTATGTTGGGAATATATAGTCGGGTAAAAATGAATTAAAACGTAAATTTTGCTTTGAAAAATTACTCATTTTTGTAAAGTATGTTGGAAACTCTACATTTCCAGTCCCTGCTGTGCCATCCAAATGATGATGGAAGTAATACCATTCTATGAATAGTAGTACATTATCTATATATTACTCCTTCCCTGTTACCTCTATATTATATCCTTCTACCCTGCGTTTACTCCTTAGAAGAAGACAGTTAATCGAAAATACTAATGGAAGGAGGAACAGGAAGTTGGGGGATGGTGGGTAGTGTACTTTATGTCCTATGGCCACTTTTCCTGTGAGTTTATGGTATAAGGCCACTTTTCATATTTGTGTGTGTTTCTGCATCTGTACCTGTGTGTGAATCATTTCTTGAAAGTCTAGGTGAAGAAATTAAAGCAAGCTAGAACTTTCATCTAATTATACTTTAGTGAAGGGGGAGAGGTGGGGAGCCCAAATCATTGAGAACCTACCGTATGTCAAAAACCAAATTAAAATATTTCACTAATGTTATTCCTTCATTCTTCCAGTCATCCTACAGTTTGCAGGCACTATCATCCAGCTTGGAAAGAGATAATTCTGGATGTCACTTACACACTCGTAGGACTGATTAGGGATTTGAATGACTCCGTAACTTTCTGATTCCATATGCTATATATATACAGTGATACACTGCTACTCAAGTCCTAATGAGGCTTTTGGCTTGAGAAGTACAGGGAGAGTGGTTCTCCAGTATTTGGGAAATCTGAGGAACAGGGTATGATCTTGTTTTTCTGAGAAGTGGTGTGTGTGTATCTGTGTGTGTACACACATGCGAGATAAATTCCTTTATTTTTAAAAAATTTAAACTAGTTTTTATTTTTTTAATTTTATTTTTAAAATATATTATTTATTTTTTTATATATCTATATATATATTTTAGTAAACTAGTTTTTAAATTAGAATAATGTACGTATAAGCAAAGTTCAAAGAGTAGTTTGGAATAAAATGAAAAGTCAGTCTTCCTTTTCTTTCCCCTAACTGCCTTCCCTCATTCAAACACTGTTAATGGATTGTTTATTCACAATAGATTTTTAAGGTATCGTGTAAAACATAAGAATTGGCTTACATTCTTCATATCATTGTCTGCAGCTTGCCTTTTAATATATCTTGAATATTTGTTCATTTAAGCATCTACTGATTTATCTCATTTTTTTGTGGCTGTACGACATT
Organism: Chaetophractus vellerosus; assembly: GCA_004027955.1. NCBI lineage: Eukaryota > Metazoa > Chordata > Mammalia > Cingulata > Chlamyphoridae > Chaetophractus > Chaetophractus vellerosus. The sequence goes on along the minus strand of PVKH010001099.1, from coordinate 11,669 downwards.
CCATTATATAGTTGAATTTAGATCATTTTTAGTTTTTTTATGAACCAATGCTTGAATGATTATAACTCTTTTACACTTGTAAGATAAATTCCTTGAAATAGAACTTTGTGTAAAATGGCATGCGTATTGAGTTTTTAAAATACTAATAAATATTTTGATAGATAATAGATTCCACCCAGAAAGTCCCTGTATAAATTCCCACAAACAGTGAAACACACACTTCCCACTACTGGCCATTATGAAACTTTTTAGTCTTTGGCAAACTGCTAGGTGAAAACATGGCATTTGATTTTATTTAAATTTCTAACTATGAGAGAGTCTAATGTTTTCTGCATTTTGGGCCATTTATTTCTTTTCCTGTAAATTATTTTTGGCAGGGAATTTTTAAAGAAGCTTCCATACTTCTTACAGTACTTTTTATTATGGAAATGTTTGTAACCAAAACAATTTGGGTGCATGTTATTATTATACTGGACTGTATTTCCTAGACATGGTCCATCAGCAGATCAGTGAGACCCTTTTCTATATCCATGAATTTTTTACCCTTTTCTTTTCAGAGGCTTGCTTTTTGTAAAACCTGTGGTTCTGGATTTTACTTACTAAAAAACTTACAGCTTTTAATATCTTCAACTCCCTTCCCCTTTTCTTGTTGACCTGTATGGCCTAGTACCCTGACTGCTGAGGTATAGTGACCTTACAGGTAAAAGTCATGGCCTGTAGGAGACATGTCCTGGGTACAGAAAGCCTAGACTGAGATTTGTTTTCTTTTTTTCCTTTATTTCAGGATTGAATCCAGCGATCTTCCTCTTCTGGCTGCTGTGGCAAGCACTCACTCTCCATATGTAGCCCAGATACTGCTTTAAATGCTTACAGGTTGAGAAATTAATTGGGGGAGAATGTTAAGTAGAACCAAGGAAGCAGGCACAAAATGAATTTATGGTGATTTTTTTTCCTCCATTAGGCTTCGGTCTGAATGAGCCAGTCACCTGGGTATCCTGCATATTCTATGACATTGGACTTTTCCTTTTGAATGGACTTTTAGGTGGTGATAGGTTTTTAACCAAGTGAAACTAAAACAGCATAAATAATTTTGGGGCAAAACATTTGAAAAGACCAAAGTGTAACTTTTAGAAATTTCTATAAGAATGAATAACATCAAGAAATTTTATGTGATCATTATGATGTTGCCACAAGTCATAAATAGCAACATGTCTCACGATTAAATGGCTCAGAAATAGTCATTTCATTAGTTTTTAATTTTTATTTTTAAGTACAGAGATGTATAAAACCTTGATTATTGTTGTTTTGTTTTTTCAATTCAAAATAGTTCATTTCTGACTACTTCTTAAAGTATTTTTTAACCGCCATTAATTATAATCTCAGAATAATGAGTGTAAATGTGTTGTTATCCACCCAAGTGTACATATGTATCTGCTTTTTAAAAGAGCAGAGGTAGAAACACAAGATTGGTAAACATAACTTTTAAAAAAAAAACGAAATTTTCAATTAGTATTAATTGTATGTAATGTTAAAATGTTACTTTCTGGTGATTTTCCTGTTTCACACCCTCTCAAAATATAAAAACCATTTTTTTTTTTTTTTAAGGCCAAGGAATGTAGATTCCTCAGAGAAGCATACTACTTTATACCATGTGTTCTGTTTATAAGCTAATTCTTATAAATATTAATATTTACATATTCAGTATCTAATTTTAAAGAATTAAAAATTAGGATTAAAAATTGTACCAAAGCATTTGCAAAAATAATACTATTTTCTTTAAAAGTGCTCAGGTAGCCGAGGCCATTGCTTTCGGTATCAACCTTTCTTGAACCCATAGGAATTGAATATTTGTTTCTCTGCTTCATTTTACTCAGTTTACACTAATAGAACTTACAACTCTTAAAATCTTGGCATTTACCAGCCCTTCCCTTCTAAAAGCTGATTTTTCCCCACAGATTTCCATTCTTTAATTGTTATTGTCTTTGTATATACTGTAGAGTGTTGCTTGTAAGAAAGGCTAATTTGGAACCAAACTCTTGTAAGTAATGTAAATAGAAAGATGGGTAGATAAAGTTTTCATATGCTCTACTACCTCAGTTTACTTGAATACTACATTATCGTTTATCCTTTGCTTATCTGGTTTAAGATACTTCTAATGCTGGAAGTAAATTTGGTTTCTGCTTTCATTGACTATTTTCATCATAATTGATTAGCTAAAAAATGAAAACTATTTGCTTATAGTTATGAAATATAATTACTATATAACACCCTCATTGTTGCTGTTTAAATTTTCATTAATTAATAGAAAAGTCCTGTGGGTTTGTTAAATCTTTGACCTTGAATTTATAGCATTGGGTCACATTTTGTCCTTCCTCTTTATGTATTAAGGAGCTTTCCAATTAGACAAAGAAGTAGCAGTTGTTTTAATGGAATGTAAACCTGAAATTGTGCCTGAAATCAGTTTGGCCCTTCTATCCTGCCCGCTCGTCCCAGCTAATACTTAAGTCTCCTGTGGATGACTTTCTGCCCAAGAGTATTTACTGATTTATTTACTTTGGCTTAATTTTCTCATTTCATTCATTAATAGAGTTCTTGTCTCCTTTATTGTTTGGAATTCTGTGAATCAGTCTCTCAGACAGAATTCAGAATACAGAAAAGTTAATTTGTGGGTCATTGTACATTATTTTCACTGATAGGGAAAGTTTTTTTGTAGCTCAGAATGGTATGTCTGTTTCTGAGTGTTTTCTTTTTTTAACTAATCAAATTATTCTCAGTCCTATCTATTTGAAATCTCTAATTACCATTTAAGAAATTTGGTCTTCAATATAAAGTAAGTTCATGCTACTGTTATCCTTAAAACTAAGGTTTGCTAGGAAGGAAAAGGCCTCTATAGTTTATTATGGAATCATTAATCCTTATAGGATTCCTGAGTTTTGTAATTCCTGACCCTTCCATGATTTCAGCTACCTTCATCATAGTCATTTTTTCCTTGCACAAAGCCCAAGAACTGAATTGCTACTTCTTTCAAGTGTGGTCATTGTGATGAATGTGATGAAGAGTTTTGGCCTGTTTGAAAATAATTTTTCAATTTCTTATGGTACAGATTGATATGTGTTATGTATTAAAAACCTGCTTGTTGCAATAGGAAATGAAAAAGGGATCTTTTACATTATAGAATTAAAATTAATTTTTATTTGTATATAAACTAATGGGTTTATTTTAAATGTTCCTGGATTTTATTAATATGTCTTAATTTTGAGTTTGAAAATGTCAAGTGCAATAAACATACTAGCACAGATTTCATTTTGTTGCAGTTGGCATACACTGGGGGATGCTCACTAAAAAACAGATTTTACACAATGCCTACTTCTGGTTGAGGTCCTATGAGAACATTCTGGTTTTTTCCTAAGTTATTTAGATGGTGGGATAAATAAAAATGTACATACTTGTTCTTTGTTCTGTATACATTTCTCAAATGTGCACCTGTATTATAATAACCTCCCAGTTCTAGGGGATATTTGTGCAATAAATATACATGTCAATTTGCTGGGTGATGTTGGCCTTCCTTTCATATGTTAATAAGGTGTATATAACTTCATAGACTTTATCAGATCACCTGGATTCCTGTCTGATCTTTGACACCTCTAAGCATGTGATCCTTTTTTACATTGCCCTTCTCTAATCCTAGATTTTTATATTGGTAATTTAGTAGAATCTACGTCATGAAGTGGTTGTAAGAACCAAGTGAAATGATGATTGTTAAGTGTTTTCTTTCAGGGCCTGGAACACAGCAAATGTTCAGTAACTGTTGGTTGCTATTGTGACTAGGGAATCTATCCAATTCCCCACTGTTGCTGGAAGAATTTTTAACATATATTCTTATGAATAAAAGCATAGTAACAAAAATACACTGCTATATTCTTACATCTGACCCAATCCCCACAATAACAGATTAAAAATTTATTTAAATGCTTTTATGAAAGTAAAATGAAAACCAAGCAACTGAAATCTAGAAAAAGATATAAAACTGTTATGAACATTGTATCCAGTACAAATTATTATAGACAGTATAATTAAAAAATTGTCCAGTTGGCTTCCATTCTAAACCAGGTTTTTCACTGATGTGCTTGTCACTCTGAGCAGTGTGTTCTCTTCATCTGCATTGTAAGGAAGCCAGCTCCTCAGGCAGCCCTTAGTACCTGCTCTGTAGTAGTGAGTCAGTCCTGCATAGGCAGTAGGGAAGCTGAAACCAGCCACAGGCTAGGTTGATTTGGGTAAGAGTTGTGCTCAGAGGCAGGATTGGACCAGGAGCTTTTTGTAGTGCTTATTTTCATATCATATTAAATATACCACTCTTAGGTTTAACCAAAGAAGGTAAGGACCCTGTTTTGAAGCAGAGAGGAAGTATCAAGTACTTGGAAACAACCACTAGATATTTTAGAGGTTCGTAATATATGCTGTTCTTGCATATAAACTTAGAGAATTCTTGCAACATTTCTAAGAAGCATGGAGTGGTGATTTTGCGATGAGAAATAAAAGTACAGAGAATTTATTGTGATTATTTGAGGCTATAGTTCAGCTTATCTGAGTCTCAGACCAGATTGGTTTCCCAACTAGTATATGGTGACAGATGTATTGTAAAGTATCCGGATTTCATCATGTGTCTTTGTCAACATGGAAGTTTTGGGTGGGGTGGCAAATGGGACAAGAACTGAGCTTAAAGAAAGTGCAGTAGGGGCTGAGGAATAGTAGCTCTGAGTGAGAAAGGCATATGCAGTTAGAAAAGGGAGAGATTGAAGGTTATAGTGCCTCCTGTTCTTGTTCTGTCATGCAAACTGTGCGTTTGGCTATTATTGGCTCTAGATTTAAGATTATATGAGACTTCCCTAAAGAAAAGAAAATACAAGAAATCCAAAAGAGATTTTTAAGGAATATGTGAAATACCCATCCATTATTCTGTCAAGAAAACTTCGGTGGGGATTTTGATCTTAAAGCATGTGCTCAGGCCAGAGATTCTTGATCAGAGCCAGGAGATGTGGTCCCCTTATCATGTTTCTTTGTAAAATGGACTCTGCCCTGGTGACTGTACAAGCCTAGACTGATACCTTCATCAGATTGCAGACAGGTCTCTATCTGGGTTAATACTGTCTGACTAGACCTACCACAGAAGAACATGCATTTACCCTAAGGAAAGAATTAGTTGAAGAGACCTTGAGCTGCATTTCATTCCAAGTGACTCTTAACAAGGACAGTCCAAAAGCATGTTTATTCTCCCCTCAGTGGTCAAATTCAGATTATTGATAAAAGCATGTTGCCTAATTGTTTCAAGGGGAACAACAAAATTGTTGATGAAATGTTGTGTAAATAAAAGGAAGGTATTGTTATTTCCTCAAGAAACTTATAATGCCATTCTTGTGGCACACATTTGGTCTGGCCCCTGTAAGTCGGTATCCTTCTGCACTAAGCTATACAGGCTGGACTGAAGATGGGTTGGGCTAGCCCAGAACCTGAAATTAGTCTAAGTGATTCTCAAACCTAGTTGCATATTAGAAACACCTGCTGCATAACTTTTGAAATATACTAAAATACTAATTCCCAGATTCTACCTCTGGGGATTCTGATTCACTTATCTCCTAGCATGCTCCAAATTTCAATTCCTTTTGTCATTCTAAGTGCTGTTAAAACCAGTGCTCTTTCCCCATGTTCTTGTTGGTTTTCAGTTATTCTGAAAAGAGGGCTATATGATTATGTCTGTTGCATGAGTTTTCAGGTTTGCATAATGGAACAGGTGCCTGGCCAGACATCTTTTTTGGTCATCAGGGAGCAATCAAGTGCCTGTCTTTCTGACTGCAAAATCTCCTTTTAATTAGTCCTTTGATAATTACATTTGTTCATTCAGCAAGTATTTATTGAACACCTGCTGTGTGCTAAGCACAGGACTGAGTGCCAGGGATATGCCAGTAAAAAGGACAAATGTTCTTGGTTTCTTTCGTCATGAAGTTTTCATATTTTCCCTCAGGTGGGGGAGATTGCATAAGCAATTAGAGATTAGTATAATGTAGAAAAATAAAGTACATTAGGAGTTAGACCAGTGTGTCTTTTGTTTTGGTTGTCCCACAATTTAATTACATTTGGAACCATTTTTTTTTTTCCTTTCTAATACAGAGGCTGATGAATCATATTCTGGAGGTTGCCCTTTCTCTGAAATAGCTTTAAGAGCTTTCACACTGTTTCACTCTTTTTCAGAATACAAGAGCATAATGCATAATGGTAAAAGGATGATAGATTTTGAAAATGTGCTCAAGTGTAGGGATAGATAGTCACCATGGATATTTGTATACTGTTTGTACTGTTGCTGTCTTAGGAGAAAACAAGTTATTTTTGCACACTTTTTTCCTTGTGAAATATTTTTTACAAAAAAGTGAATAAATATACATTTAGTTATCTACATCCAGGTAAAGAAATAGATCATTTTCAGCAAACCAGAAGCCCCCTCCTCTGTGTGTACTATCCTGATCATAACTGTCCTTTCTCACTTTTGTAAACTGCCTCACATTGGTGAACATCATTTCTTTGCTTTCTTTTTATGTTTGACCTCTGTTTATGCATCCTTAAGTGATAAAGTTCCATTTTGCTTGTGATTTAAACTCCTTATGTGTAATTATACATTTTTAGGACATATATCAAAGGGTAGACTTAATGCCATAGAGTATGTAAAGTCTGAGGTTTACTATATTTTTTTTAACGTGGTTTTCTCCATGTGTACTCACCAACAGTTTGTGAGAGTTCCTGTTGGTGCATACCCTCATGAATAGTTAAATGTTTCTGAATTTTTATAAAGAAAGATAGCATTGTTTTTAAAAAACTGAAATTCTTCAAACTTGAATTTGTCTTTTAAAAGAGAAATTGCTTCATCTTTCCAGTGGTAAAGTATGGAAATATTAAGAGTGCTTTGATTGTGCAAGCAACTTAATAAAAGCTTCACATGAATTATCTATGTACTCTCTCACAGAATCCCTAAGCAATAGGTCCTTTATTATTGCCACTTTTCAGATAAGAGAACTGAAGTTCAGAGATAGTAAATAACTTCTCCAAGTCACTTAACTAAAGTGGCTTTTTGGAGACATAAATTTGGCTCTGATTTGACTCTAACGTCTAAATTCATGGTCATCATACTTAAATTTCCTAGGCATCAAATCTTAATCTCTTTGAAAATATTACTGTGGCTCTAGTAATTAGCCCTTGAAGATGGCAGGGATAATCTTTGTCTGTAATCCTGGGCAGACCTTTGAGAGGATATATTTATACATGCAAAATAGGATAAGGAAAATGGGTCATCTGGAATACTTTGTGATCTTTCCACAGTTTCGTTCTGGAGCGGCTGAACCACAACTTCCCTGGTAAGTCCAGTACTGGCAAAACAAATGTGCTAATATTATGATGAAAACTTCAAGTTTGGGCAAGCCCAAGGACCAACGGAAAAGTTGACAATTTGGTAATGACAATTAACAGTTGTCATTACCAAATCCCAGAAATGGTAAATATTGTAAGCTGAATTACCCCTTTTTATCACTGTAAAATAGAAATTCTTGCCATAGCATTAAAAAATTACTGTGGATCAGCCTTTCTTTTTAAAAAGCATGTAATCATAAATCACTTCGACTTTCTTGTGAACTATGCTAATTGCTGTGAAAAATGCAATATGTACCTAGATGTGATAACAGTCGTCAAGGAGCTTAAAATTCAGTGTCAACGACATGCCCATGGTGTCTTCAAAGTGAGGCATTTTGTATGGCCACCTATGCACTAATGAGATAGGAGTAAAGGACTATCCTGAAGGATGGATGCTGAAATTCCGTCAGTGGTTTTTACGCTGTGCAGCTGCCAACAGACCACGAAATAAATAGAAATTGGCGTTTAGCCTGTTAGGAAACTAAATAGAATGTAAAACGTAGTGTAAAAGCAACCACTAGAATCCAGCCAATCCTAAACCCAGCTACCTGAGGCGGGGGTGGGGGGGTGGGGGGGGTTGGCGGGGACCTGCACTGGGTGTGCCTGCGTTAACTTGAAAACTATGCAGTCTTGACCTGGCTTCGCGAACCGGAGTGACAGTGAGCTGGCGGCAAGCGCCGCGATCGCCCAACCCTGTTAAATGCTGCAAAACCTTTCCTTCTCTGCCCAGATCCTAGGACGTCCTTCTGGGCAGGAAAAGCACTTCTCGGGCCACTTTCTCAAGAGATTTAGATTCACTACGAAAAAAAACGCAGGGAATTCAGTGCGTGAACTGCCTTGTTTGCTGGATGGCAGCTTCTATTTTTGCATATTCTCCCAGAGGAAGACGTCGGAATAACAAAGTGGGAGTTCGGTCTCGAGTTTTGGCTACACCCTGGGGCTTCCGATTTTGGCTGGAAGAGTTCTCTCCACCCAAAACAACTCTATAGATCAGCCCCAACATGATGTTTTTTTCCGCCCTAGCCCTCACAGTGCATTTCCGGCCCTTCCCCGGAAGCTGGGGCAGTCGAAGTCGCACATATGAGGCAAATCCCGTGACGGGCTTAGGTGAAATCTCGCGACGTTTCCTTAAATCTTAAGAAGGGTTGGAAAAGGCCTAACCCTGCACCGCCCCATTTCTTACATCACGCGGAGTCACTGCCTTGGGCACTCGTTTCCGTGTGCGCGCGTGCTACGCATGCGCACTTGTTCCCCTCTCCTTCCCGTCGCGCGGGCCGCCCTTTGGCCAGTCGCGCGTGGGCTGAAGCTTGGGGCGGGCGTTGTAAAGGGGTGTTTGCCTGATCACCGGCTCTACGGCGGTGTGGAGTTCCCATCCTCGGTGGGTGACGGGGTGCAGACCCTCTACCTAGGGCAAATGGGCCATTGCGAGGGCTGGTAAGGGCAGGCTGGGGAGTACAGGGGCCGGGGCCGCGACCATGAACTCACCCGTGGACCCCGGCACTAGGCAGGCGCTGAAGAAGAAGCCTCCCGAGCGGACCCCCGAGGTAAGGCCGGCCGACACTGCGCGCGTCCCCAGTTCCAACTGGCAGCATCTCCCTGTCTGTCGGAAGCCGGTGGCTACTGCCTTCGTTCCAGAGCCTCGCACCTGCTGTCGGGCTGTCTGTTGCTCTTGTCTTCCGGCCTTGACCCGCGTCCTTCTCGCGGGCGGGGTGACGAAGTGAGCCCGCCTTTCCTGCTCGAGGTGTCGCTTTCCCTGCACACCCGTCCTTGCCCTTGCCTTCGTAGTGGCTTCGATAAGAAAGCACATTACCAAATCCTATTTTCTGAGGGTAGAATGTAGGTCTCGGAGTGGGTTTGCCCATATATTCAGGTATGTTATGAAAAACGAGGTAGAAGTTGTAAATAAATGAACACCTATGTTATTAAGAAATAACTTCTGTTTAATGGGTCCTAAAAAATTGTGCAAATAACTTTTTTTAAAAAAAGTAAAGTTTTCAATTTCAGTTTAAAACTTTGTATCCGATCAGGTGAATTCTTTGGTGGAGGATGCATAGTTAAAGATAGATGAGTTCTGGAGGTACTTTTTCAGACTGTCCGTGGGAAATTTTACAGTGTTTTGTGCTTGGATCAACGATTGCTTGAATCCAACATTTGTATTGGATTAACAGTAATGGCATCAGCTTAAAAGATTTTCATTTAACTCGAAGGCTTGTTTTCAGACAGGTAACTAAAACTAATTAGCCTTGCATTATCTTCAAATTTGTTTAGATTTTTGGGAAGATTGTCTTTGATTTTGACAAGTTTTTATAAGTATGTTTACTAAGCCGTAAAGCAAGACAACAACAATGTGAACGAATCGTTGGGTTGTCTTGTTTATAGTTGTAATAAATGAGATGTTTTTGGTTAGTTCTGAGTTACCTTTTGAGTTTTTCAGATTTAAAGTGTTTTGCATAGAAAGTGCTCAGTAACATTGTGTGGACCTTTTGGGACAATGAATTCAATCCATAATTGAAGTAGTGGTGGTTTAGACTTTATTATTGGAGATACTGATCTTTGGTTTGGAATAGGACAGGTTCTTCCACTTTTTGGAGTCTTCTTTTAGAGACCTGTGCCTTCATTTACACCATGTGTATTAATTTCCCTGTGATGATTACTGCAGTCAATGTGGGCTGGTTGATGACGTTCACCTTGAATAGGTGAATTGTGCCATAGTTTTTATATCATTAGAAAATATTATACAAGGCTTAAAATAAGTTTTACATTTAAGCATTGCTTTTACCAAATTCACATTTCAGTGGAAAAATCTTCTCTTTAATGGCAAAATTATCTAGTTTGAAGTTTCCTATTTCTGAGTCTTAAGAAACTTTCTAAACTGTACATAAAGTTATGCTGTCCAATGTGTGCTGTGTTAAGCACTTAATCTTGTTTTACTGGAACAGCAACATTGTTCAAGAGAATGTTAAACGACTGCCCATGTTAGGCTAGAGCCCTGACATCCAGCAGCATAACATGTTAACTTCTAGATTCACTACTGTTGCTTTCAATGAGTGTAGAAATTGTTTTGGGTACAAAAATATGAAGAAGGAAATGTTAACCTGACTCCTAGTGATGGCTTAATGATAATTTAATGAAATTCCCACAAGTTCATTTCTGTTTTCAGAAGACCCTTCCTTATTCTTTTAGCGGGGTCTTAAGGGTCTTTTATAAGTATAGTCAACAAATATTTATTGAGAACCTACCAGCATAAAGCACTAGTCTGTGTGGTAGGATATATTAGTGAACAAAACAGGCCTGCGTTAGTGGTGCTTACATTCTAATGGTGATTGGTGGGAGGAAGAAGGCAGGTAATAAATATAATAAAAAAGTGAGTTACAAAATATGTTAGAAGCTGCTAATTGCTATAAAAATCTAAAAGAGCAAGATAAGGGAGATTGGAAGCAAGAGGTAAGGTCTGGGTTACAGTTTAAATAAGGTGGTTAGTGTTGTCCTAATTGAGAAGGTGACTTTTGAGCAAATACTTGAAGCATGTGATAAAATTAGCCATGGGGATATATAGGGAAAGAACTTTCTGAGCAGGTGAAACAGTCATTGCAAAGGCCCCAAGATGTCAGCTTGTAGGGTGCATTTAAGGAATAGGGAGGAGCTCTGAGTGACTGGAGAAGAGTAAGAAATGAAGTCAGAGGCAATACTGGTAGAATAGGGTGGAGACATATCATGTAGCACTTAATAAATCGTTGTAAATTCCTTGGCTTTTATTTTGTATGAAATGAGATGGCCACTAAACAGTTTTGAAGCTAAGTATTGACATTATTCGACTTGACGTTTTTGAGAGTGCCCTGGCTGATATGTTGAGAGTAGAGTGTAGGGGAACAAATATAGGAGCAGGAAGGTCAGTTGGGAGATTATTGCATCAAATCAGGTAAGAGATCATGGTAACTCATCTAGAGTGATGGTAATGGAAGTGATGAGAAATAGTCAAATTATGGAGGAATTTTGAAAGTTTAGCCAACGGGATTTGCTGATGGACTAGATAAGGACTTTGAGGAAAGAAGAGGCAAGCACAAGTTCAAGATTTTTGGCCTGAATTGCTGGAGTGTTGGAGTTACCATCTCTGGCAGATTGAATTATGTATCCCAACATAGACATGTTCTTTACCTTAATCTGCATCACTGTGGGTGTGAACCCACTGTAAGTAGGTCCTCTTGAAGATGTTATTT
>PVKH010001098.1:0-32242 GCA_004027955.1 Chaetophractus vellerosus | reverse complement strand
GGAATGAATTCAGCCTGGCCCAAATAACTTGCAATCTGATATCAACATGGTCTGTCACTGCAGCAGTCATATTCTAACTTTAGCTGTAGGCCTCAGCCATTGCCATTGCCACCATGTAGATATATACCATCTAACTACTGGTTTCTGCCTTAATCAGCCCATGTAACCCACAATCACCTGGTTTGATTACCTGTTGACAGCCAGGGTGCCAGGATTCTGTGGTTCTTAACCAGGACTGTGTATATTCCTGGTAGAGGGTAAAGTGATAGAAGGCCAGGTTTTCATAACAGTTGCCACTAAAGCCTTTCTCCCTTCATTCTTTTTCTCTCTCTATCCCTCTCTCAACTTCTAATAACCCATCTGTCTGGAAAGTGTGGTATGCCTAATTCTCATGTCACATTTCCCTGTTGATAATTACATTCAATATATCTCAGCTTTTCCTGATATCCTATGAAAATCTTGGAAGGCAAAAACATTTTTATGTTTTATAGTTATTATAGTAGAAAAATAAAATGCAGTTGAACTCTAGTTTTCAACTACTAATGAAATTGATGTTTTTGTTATTTTGTGTTTGCCTCTAGAAATAGTACTATAATATTTGTCTTTAAAACTAACCAAAAATGATGTCTATAATGACCAAATGCCCATAAACCTGTTTTTTAAAAAAATAAGTGGAATGGAGGTTCTTTAAGAATTTAGCCACCTATGATGTGAGAAATGGAAGGCACACCTGTCTTTGAAAACTAACCCAGTCTTAGGAGCGACAAAAGACACTGGATCTCCATAACTAAAAGATTGTGGCCCTAGTTTAAAATATTCAGAAAATTTGTTGACTCCCTGTACATGGCGGGGGGCAGTATTTGAGTCAGAAAATTTTGTACATATTTCAGAGCTGTCTTCTTTTTATTGCCTTACAAGTTTGTTACCTATTTTCCATATAAGTCTTGGTTCATTTACTATATCTCTGTGGGAGAATGATAAAGAAAAGAGAGAGAATTCTGTTCTTTTAGAGGTCACCAACTTTATCTTGTCAGAAAATAATTACTGTGTAAAAAGTTGTGTTAAAGAATCACAACTACCAGATAATAAAAGCATGCTTTTTTTTTCTCTTTTATTTTATATCTAGCGGTCAATAAAGATTAGAGATTCAAAATTTGGTTTAGCTCTTGTGATAGAAAGCTCTCAGCAGGTAAGATACTTTACATTTTTATTAATATTTAATCGATTTTTAAAACCATGTGACAGTATAGATTTACAGTAACCAGTTTACAACCAAGAAGAATATTAGTTATATTATGAGGTTATAGGAAAGTTTTAAAGTCTTATGGTAGTTTTCCCCATAGAAAGAATCCTGCTTATGTCTTTTTGTTGAACACACATTTTCATTATCATTATGACTTTCATTTTTATTATTATTATTTTTTTTTAAGATTTATTTATTTTATTACATATCTCCCCTCCCCCCTGCTGCGGCGACGCGCCGAGACTGGTCACTGCGCAGGCGCGGCTTTCCCCGCTTGTGGGCGGCTTCTGCTTCCATTCACGGCCGGCTCTCAGTTCGTGGGTGGCTGGCTGCGCTCCATTCGCAGGCGACCTGCCCTGCCCGTGGCGGCTTTTGCCCTGTCCGTGGCAGCTTTTTGCCCTGGCCATGGCGGCTCTGGCCCGCCCATGGCGGCTTGCCATTCTCAAGGCGGTCTGCCCGCTAGGAGAGGTCCCCGGGAACCGAACCCAGGGCCTCCCATGTGGTATGCTGGCGCCCTATCCACTGGGCTATCCAGCCGGCCCCCATTTTTATTATTAATGACAGAGTCACATCACTGTGCTAAGGGGTTTCCATGCATTATCTTAATCTTTATACAACCCTGTGATAAAGTTACTATTTTTTCCCCATTTAAGAAAACTAAGACTTAGAGAGGTCTCATAGCTAGTAAATAAGGGGGGTACACTCCTATGCTTTGATTCCCAGTGTAACTGATTCCTAAGACTGTCTCTCAGAAATAGATATATACAAATACACATGCACATATATACTCATAGACATAGTTTGAGATTTTAGACACACATTATATTGTATCTATTTATAAACTGCTGCACCCCATTAATACCAGGTTTTTACAGAAATACACTTAAATAAAACATTTACTTTTTTATGAAATAACTTCTCTTCTAAATTCTAAGTTTAAAAATGACTGCCTATTCACTCTTTTTATTGAGGGCTTACTACATGCCAGAAGCTGTTCCAAGTGTCATACTTATGTCATCTCGTTTAATACAACAACTTAATAACCATTTTATGTTTAGAAAATTGAAGCTTAGAAAGTTAAGAAAAGAGTCCTTCAACTAAGGAATGGTTAAACCAACAGTGGTACATCCATACCATGAAATAATTCTTTGCAATAAAAAGGAAAGCATTGTGGCCGGCAGTATAGCCCAGTTGGTAGGGCGCCGGTTTACCACATGGGAGGCCCCGGGTTCGGTCCCCGGGCCTCCTCGAACGGGCGGACCACCTCAAGAAACCAAGCCAACACGGGCGGGGCACGCTGCCGGCGGGCAAAGGCAAGCCCCCGCGAGCAAGGGTGAGCCCCCATGAGCAGGCGGGCCACCGCGCCAGTGAGCTGACTCAGCAGGTCGCCCCAGCAGGGGGAGACAAGCAGACACAGAGGATCGCAGAGAAAAATGAACACAGCAAGAACAAGAAAAAGGGGGGGGGGGGGTGTATAATAAATAAAAAAATAATAATCTTTAAAAAAAAAAGGAAAGCATTGTTATTAATGCAGCAATCTGAATGCATCTCCAGAAAACTTCTGAGTGAAAAAAAGTCCATCCAAAAAGGTTACATACTATTATCAGTTCATTTATATATAACGTTCTTGAAATTATAAAATGATAGAAATGGAGACCAGATTTGCAGTTTCCAGAGTTAATGAAGGGCACAGGGTGGAAGGATGTATGTGTGGCTAAAAAAGAGCAATAGGAGGGATCCTCATGATAATGTAAATGTTATGTTTTTTGTTGTTTTTTAAATAAAGGTAATGAAAGTATGTTTCCCAGCATCACACAGTTAGGAAATAAGCTGTAGAACCAGAATTTGAACCCAAAAGCATGTAGTCTTAACCCTAAGCATATGCTCTCAACCTATTACAGTTTGCTAGTTCATTCTTTTCTGCCTGTAGCAGGAGATGTAACTGTCTTCTCCAGTAATCTCTCGTGGTCAAGTTTCTGTCCTAATTCTTCAAGGAGATAGCTCAGATAGGCTGTTGCTGCTCTTTTTTTAATGTATAAAAAAGAAGGCCTTCTTTTCAAGGCCTGTCTTAAGAAAAATTTAGTTTCCTTGGCCTTTGTAATCTGCAGTGCTTTTTATTTTAAATTTACTTTATTTTTCTTCTATTTTTCTTCTATTTTATCCCCCCACTCCCCCAGATGGTTCTCTCATTGTTTGCTCGCCTTCTCCAGGCACTGGGAACCGAATCTGGGACCTCCCACATGAGCGGCGAGTGCCCAATGGCCTGAGCCACATCTGCTTCCCATGGGCTGCGGTGTCTGCTGGCTTCTGCTCATTGCAGCAGGGGTGGCGTCTAGCTCATTGCAGAGGGGGCAGCGTCTGCTCGTCTTCTTTTAGGAGGCACTGGGACCCAAACCCATGACCTCCCGTGTGTTAGGCAGGTGCCCAACTGGTGGTTGAGCCACATCTGCTTCCCATTAAGTGTATTTTTAATTTTAAAAGATCAGCTTTTTTGTGTGTAACATTTATGTAATCTAAGTATCTTTTAAAAAAGATCAGCTTTTGATCTTTTGCTGAGGGGCAGGGATGAGGTTTTAGATGAAAGGGAGTTGGCCACGTGTTACGTGTTGAAGCTGTCTTGATGGCTACGTGGAGGTTCTTTGTACTCTTCTCTCCATTTTTCAATATATTTGAAATTTTTCATAACAAGAAGCTTAATTTAAAAAATCAACTTATATATCATGCTCTAAAATGGGGACAACTAGACCTATAGTTTATTATCCATTATAAATACCATTCCTCAGTCTAGGTTTTGTTTTTTTCATATTTTTTTCCTGCAGAGTGGAGGATATGTTCTTGGTTTTAAAATAGATCCTGTGGAAAAATTGCAAGAATCAGTTAAGGAAATCAATTCACTTCACAAAGTCTATTCTGCCAGTCCTATATTTGGAGTGGATTATGAGATGGAAGAAAAGGTAATTTGTTCCATGTGCGAAATAAAGAGTTTGGATAATTGCTTTTACACAAATCTGTCAAATTCAGATATAAATACATAATGTATCCTGCCCTCCATACTAGCTCATCTTAGGTGAGCCTACCTAGATAAGTCTCTATGTACAAGGCTTCTCTAATGTAGGCAGCTTTGAGTCTCTCACTCTGTCAGCTTTATTTTTTTTCCACATCAGCCTCCTAATTAGCATGGACAGACTTTACATGCTTCCTGGATACCATCCTCTTCCTTCAATGCCTGACAATCTAGCAAATCCAGGACTCTTCTCCAGCAATATGGCTGGTGTACATTCCTATTGATCAGTGCCTCTGCCATACCAGTTAAGAAATACTTTTAGTATCATACCCACATGTCTGCTCTTTGCTTTCCTCATAATCGCTGGTTGCTGCAGCAGTCCTTACTAACCAGGTAAATCATCTCTTTTTTAGTTGTTACTTGACTCTCCAGCTGGGCCCTTGTAATCCGATCTATTACTGGTGTCTTTACAAGATGTCATCACGGTCCTCTCTGTCACCAGTGGCTTTGTCTTTGGTGGCTTTATCTTTGGTGCCCTTGCTAGCCATTTTATTGCTTGTGCCTTTCTGTCCCCACCATGCCCCATGCCCTCACGGTCCTCTCTATCATTTGTACAGTTACTGTCCATTCTTAACAGTTGTTCTATTGCTGGTACCCTTGATGTCTACTCTGTCACTGAAATTGTCACTGACTATCCTATCAAAGGTTCCACTGCTTTCTGTTCTTTGGCTGGGGCCCTCACTGTCTGCTCTTTCCCCAGTGTCCTTGCTGTCTTCCCTATTATGGGTATCCTCACTGTACCCTCTGTTACTGGTGCCCTTGCCATCCAGCCTTTTATCAGTGTCCTGGCTGATACTCAGCATATTGAGCCATATCCCAGCCATTAGCTATATCTCTACTTCTGCTCTTGGACTACAGTATGTGACCAAAAAAGATTGGGAAGCAGGACTGGGCAGCAAAGTACAAATGCATGCCCTCTGACCTTACCCAGACCATTGTTGCCTGCTAGTGTTCCTTGTACTTACATTTTTTTCTCTACCTGACAAATGTACATATATCCCCATACAGCTGAAACTTTTCTCTGGGTTGCAAATAATGAATTATCTTGATTCTTTCACCTCTTTAACCATCCTTTTCTGTTTTCTTCCCAACGTGCACTTCTTTCAGCACACCCAATCTTTCACTCTACCTTCTCTGTATCTTCCTCAGAAAAATCTCCTGATCCTATACCTTCTACAGCTTACACATTGGTGGATGACTTCCCAGTCTTTCTGATTTGATTTATTCTCTCAGCTTATCATGGTTCCAAATACTCTTGAATATTTTCACATAGATGAGCATCCAAAAAACACCAATTCAATTTCTTATTTCAAAGTTTTAGTAATTTCATTAAGGTTTTTTTTTTTTTTTATTTCTCCTCCCCCACCCAACCCCCCTTTGTTTTTGTGCTTGCTATCTGCTCTCTGTGTCCATTCGCTATGTGTTCTTCTGTGTCTGCTTGTCTTCTCTTTAGGTGGCACCAGGAACCGATCCTGACATTCTGGAATGGGAGAGAGGCGCTCGGTCTCTTGCGCCACCTCAGCTCCCTGGTCTGCTGGTCTTTTATTGTCTCTCCTCTGTGTCTCTTTTTATTGCATCATCTTGCTGCATCAGCACTCTTGCATGGGCCAGCACTCTGTGCGGGCCAGCTCTCCACTTGGCCAACTCGCTTGGAATCAAACCCTGGACCTCCTATATGGTAGAGGGGAGCCCAGTCTCTTGAGCCACATCCGCTTTCCTCATTAAGTTTATAATCACCCAAGTCATTAAGATACACTAGGACTTGAGTGAGCATCTCAAACTTGGCATGCCTAAAACTGGCTTCATCATTTTGCTCAAAGCCAGCATCCTGCTGATTTTAATTAACTCCATTGTCAAAGTCACTTGTGTCCAAAACCTTGGGGTTTTCCTTTTTTATTTTTCCCATTTTCTTATTTTACACATTCAGCCAATTATACCAGTCTCTTCCCGATTCCTATCCCTTTCTTTTTATTCAAACTACAATCACTTTATTGGGGGGGTGGGGGGGGCACCATGGATTGAACCCAGGACCTCGTACATGGGAAGCAGGTGCTCAACCATTGAGCTACATCTGCTCCCCAATGACAGTTGGGTTTTTCATTTGTTTGTTTTGCTTGTTTGTTTTTAGGAGGTAGTGGGGATCAAACCCATAACCATGTACATGGGAAGCAGGTGCTCAACCACTTGAGTTACATCTGCTCCCTTGAGTTAATTTTTATATACGGTATGACATTTTGTAGTAAATTGTGAAAATAAATGTGAGACCTCCAACTTTATTCTTCTTTTTCAAAACTGTTTTGGCTATTCTGGGTCCCTTGCATTTCCTTATGAATTTTAAGATCAAGTTCTGCTAAAAAGGAATTGGGATTTTGATAGAGATTACACTGAATCTGTAGATCACTTGGGGACTCATTGCTATCTTAACAATTGTAAATGGAATTATTTTCTTAATTTCATATTTCAGATCACTCATTTTGCTAGTGTATAGAAATGTAACTAATTTTTTGGTATATTTACCTTGCATCTTGCAAACTTGCTAGTATTGTTTATTAGCTCTTAATATTTGGGGTTGTTTTTTTTTTTTTTTCAGGATTTTCTACATGCAGGATCATGGTATTTGTGAATAAAGATTGTTTTACCTCTTTCTTTCTAATTTTTTATTTCTTTTTCTTACCTAACTACCCTGGCCAATACCTTCAGTACAATGTTGAATAGAAACAGCAAGAGCAAACATCTTTGTATTGTTCCTGATCTTTGGGGGCAAGCTTTTGGTCTTTCACTCTTAAGTATGATGTTAGCTGTGGGTTTTTCATAGATGGCTTTTATCAGGTTGAGGAAATTTCCTTTTACTCCTAGACCGTTGAGTGTTTTTTACTGTGAAAGGGCAATGGAGTTTGTCAAATGCTTTTTATGTGTCCACTGAGATGATCATAACCTTTTTTTCATTAATTCTATCAGTATAGTTTATCAAATTAATTGGCTTTTGTTTGTTAAAATCAACCATGCATTCCTAGGATAAATTCATTTGGTCAACTCATTGCTGACTCCCGGTGTTTTGTTTTGTTTTGTTTTGTTTTGTTTTGTTTTGTTTTGTTTTGTTTTGTTTAAAGGAGGTACCGAGGATTGAATCTGGGACCTCATACATGGGAAGCTGGCACTCAACTATTGAGCACACCCGCTCCCCAAGGTGTTATTACTTTTGCTTGTGGAATAATTTAGAACAAACATGATCTTGGGATCCTGACATACTTTTAATCCCCAATCCACCATTTATATGTAATCCTATGCAAGTCTGAGTTCAGTTTTATTCTGCTTTACCCTTGAGAATATCCTATAAAAATCTTAGTTCTTTTACTTTTTACAAATCCTATTTAATAACTATTTGAGGAAATTGAAAATATGCTGTTATAGAGAACTTAAGTTTTATTAACCATGTGAAAGAGAATCATATAAAGTCCAGTGAGTGTTTTTTTTTTCTTTAAGGAAAATTATTATATTAAGTGTGTGTAAATTTGCCATTCTAATTCTTTTGGTGATACTGACTTTGTATTTTAAAGCTTATGTTTAACAGACTCATTTTATTACTGAAGTTGGTTTTAATAAAAAATATAACTTCACAGTGGTTTTATAAGCCTTCAGTAGTTATTGTAGGTACAGAAAATTTTCAAAGCACATTTTACAAAAATGATTTAATTTATATCTATGCTGCATTTTAACATCAACTGGTTTTCAGCCACAGCCCCTTGAAGCTCTGACAGTGGAACAAATTCAGGATGATGTAGAAATAGATGCTGATGATCACACGGATGCTTTTGTGGTGAGCGTTACAAAAGAGAGCTACTGAATTTCTTATGATTTTTATCAGAGTCATGTTTAATTAAATCATGATTTAATTTGGTAAAAATGTCATAGAACTTGAGACTTTTGAGAATATCTTAAAACATGAGTTCAAGAATAATTTTTTTTTAAGTGAGGGAATTTCTTTTGTAAGAATATTTTGAGAATTCAGTTATTCAGAGGATTTCAGATATGTGAAAAGTTTTTTCAAATATTACATTAACAAAATATGTTAGAGATTATATAGGTAAATTAATTTAAAATCCACATTTTCCATAATTAATCTTTGAGATTGATTTCCCTTCGATTTATAGATTTTTTTAAAAGGATATGCATTTGAAAAATAAACTTTCCTGTTTCCACATTGGTATTGTTTAATTAATAGTCAAAATAATAATAATAATGCCTTTTCTTTACTATAGTCTATGAATTTGACCAGACTACTTCTCTGAAAGCAAATATTTTGAAACAAAATGTTGTGTTAGTATGAAAAGTTAAATTATAAATGATTACTACTTCACACTATATGCATTTGCTGACACATTGGAGCACAGATTGATTGCTTAGTTTTATTTCTTTTTTTTCATCAACATTATCTTATAAACCAAGAGTAGGGAAATCATTTTATAGGTTCTAAGTTTTCTGTTTATTTCCTTTCAAGTTAACAGTTGTAATTAGACACTAATTCCAAAGCACATTTTTTAGAGCTTAAAGCTTAACTTTTGTAGACGTTAATAATTGACAAAATTATGTTATGATTTTGCTACCAGCATTGTAGAGAGAGGTGAGAAGACCATTAGATAATACAGTAATGGACTGTGAAATACAGTTAGTTACAAAATTATTCTGTAAATTAATTACCTGTTCCTTAGTCCACTGATCTAAATCATAATGTATTTGGAGTGTGTGAAATATGGTTTTCTTTATCTTGTAGGCTTATTTTGCTGATGGCAGCAAGGTAAGGACATTTTACCTATAGTAAATGAAAAATGTTTCTATATTTCAACTTTAGTATTCACAAACTTATGTGAAACCTATTTTTTTTGTTTTTTTTTCCTCTTCTTTGCCCACCTTCTCTATTCCCATCTTATCCTCTTATCTTTCAAAAAGCAACAAGATCGCGAACCTGTATTTTCAGAAGAACTGGGGCTTGCAATAGAGAAATTGAAGGATGGATTCACCCTACAGGGACTTTGGGAAGTAATGAGTTGATCTTGAGTTGGCCTAGATTTCTATTTAAAGATATCTCAAGATTAAAGTTATTAGTTGCCTTGTGTAAGGCACAGAATAGTTTTTATCTTTTATAGAACAAGCTTTTAAGGAAGAGTTTTTTAATGATTAAGGAAAAACTCATTTATATAAAATTTTAATGCCAGTTTTTTAATATTTATATTTAAAATTGTAATTTAAATGTATTTAATTTGTAAATATGCTTAGTTTGTACATAATACTTGTGAATTATTACTTTTTGGATATTAAATGACTATCATGTTGAGTTTAATAAAAAATTTATGCAGCATCATTTAATGTTTTGAAAATATTATTTAAAAGAATAAGACTATTCTTATGGAATAATCAAAACACTGCTTTTTTATTTTAAAAATCTGGTTTATGTACATTATCACTAGTTCCATATGTAAGCCAACTCTAATACAAATTATGACCCTTAAACCTGTCATTTTAAGCGGATCATTTTTTGTAAACTAAATATTATACTGTCTGAAGTATACCAGCCCCTAGGTAAACTTTGGGGCACTATTTTATAAATAATTTCAGTATGATTTTGACAATATTACATTTATTTTTTGAGGAAATAGTTTGATTCATTTATTGACTTTATCTTTGCATTCATTGAAACTTCTTTGAAATTTTCAAAAATAGGATATTATTTTCTGATCTCCTAGGTAAGATTTCGTGACCTCTCTGGCATCATTCAGTGTTTTTTGCTACTGCTTCAGTGTAAAGAAATATTGTAAGGAAACTTTATCAAATAATTGAATTAGCCAGATGATTCTTCTTTCTCTAGAGGAAAAGAAGTGAATGTGTAAAAACATCTAAAATGAGGTGCAGTTGTATGTACAAACATGGACATGTAATATAACCCATGTGCTAACCTGAGTTTATTAAAAATCAATGTACAAAAGCTATAAATTGTTTCATTTAAATGGAGAATGATTTCTGTATTTTTAAGGGAATTATAATACCTATATTAGAAAAAAAAGGGTTGTTTGAAAAATTTGTAGCAGTCACGTATAAAATGCTGCCAGAAATATTATTTAAATACTGTTTTCAAGCAAAAGAAACTTTATAAAATTGTTGAGTTATTAAGGAATAATCTCAAATGTCATATCATACTCTTTGCACCTGACTCATTTATCTTTTCAAATGTTAGGTGCTGTGTGACCAGAGAAGTGAGTCATTTATTGTTTAAACAAGGAAGCAGCTGTTAGTTTTTTCTAGTGTGTTAAAATCTTTAGTGGCATCTATAAATGGAAAAAGAGTCAATGAGTTCTTCTTTCAGCTGTTTTTGCAGCTGACAGTACCATTGACTTCACTCTGATATAAAAAAAAGAAAAAAAAAGTTGCTCATGGATAGAGACCTTAAAGTTTAAAAATATTTGACTCTCTGATCTGGGGGCATTTATTCAACATATATTTATGGAGTATCCACTAGGACCTGGGGCTATAGTACTCAATAAAACAGACCAAAAACAGTTCCTGTTTTCAGGGAACTTAGTTCCTGGCCATGTTTAAGAATGCCAATGTTTGAAATTACAGTTATACTATAGCCCCACTGAGTTCAGAAAATATGACAATATGATTATGTAATAAAATATTTCATGAAGAAATAGATGATGCCATTTATATATAAATGATAGGTTTTCTTTCAGATCATGATTTCTCTATTCCGTAATTAATATGGTGTTCTGTTATCAACTTACATTATGATTCCAGTTACATACTATTTTTTTTCCAGTCTTATTTACCAAATTGTATGGGTGATATAGCACTGCATCCTGATTATGTTAATAACATAACATTTACATCAACTTTTCTGTTGATAACATTGTTCTCTTAGGGTTACATCTATTCTGTTTTTTAACCTTTCATGAAAAGTAATTTTCAACACTTAAACTATAGAACAGAACATTTTTAGCAATCACACTTACATGTGCATGGGTTTTTGTCTTCCCAGTCTTGATTTTCAATTATTTCTGTTTTTGTTTGTTTGTTTTTGCTGGCCTTTATGATTCCTTTTAACCTTTTGCCTTTATTTTACTTTTTTTTTTTTAATTGGTTGCCACCTCACATCCTTTGGAGAGCAAGGAAGGGTGTGAATAAATTAAATAATTTTATAATTTAGTTCAATACTACTTATAGTTTTTTTTCCATTTAAGAATAAAGATAATTTAGAGTATTTTTTTAATTAGCAGTTTCTCTGCATTTATTATTTCAATTGGGATGGGGTGTTACTATTTTAAGGTTTTTAAAGACCTAATTATATAAAATGGGAAATTTTGTTATATACATCACCACAATTTAAAAAACAATACATATAGTACATAAATAAAAGTCTCTAAGTTTCCTACTTTTAAATGAAAAATGTTTATCCCATTCTTACAAGTAGAAAATGAAAATTTATGTGTAACATTTATTGGAAAGAGGAATCTTGGTTATGAGTATACAAGTGAGCTCACCTCATATTCTTGACCTTTGCGTCACTAATTCACAAGCCAAGGAGCTTGCCACTAGACCATTTTTAGAGAACCGACTCATTTTTATGATTCAGTTTTCTGTTAACTCAATATACATTTTCTTGTGGTAGCCTTTATTAGCCTCTCTCCTAATGCTTTACGTATTTTTAAGCTTTCCACATCACTTAAATGTCTTGTCTCTTAACTGTCTCCTTAGTGATTAAAAGTTCAGTTGTTGCTTTCAGTCAGTAACAGCTGCATGAACAACTCGTCTTTCCAAACTAGCTCTCCTAAATTCCCGTTGTTAGAGTTGGTATCTATATTTAACTGGTGGCATTAAATTGCAAAGGCTTCAAGCTGGGCACAGTACACTGATCTGCCTTTTTACAGCTAGACCTGTGTGCTGCAAGGAGCTAAAGCCTTCAGTGTCCCCTTCCTTACCCAGGTTACTCACAAAATGGATTCCCAGCGTGAACTCACAGAGGAACTGCGCCTTTACCAATCAACCCTTCTTCAGGATGGTCTAAAAGATCTCCTGGATGAGAAAAAATTCATTGATTGTACCCTAAAAGCAGGTGAGAAAAGTCTTCCTTGCCACAGATTGATTTTGTCAGCTTGTAGTCCTTACTTCCGTGAGTTTTTTTTATCTGAAATTGAGGAGGAGAAAAAAAAGGAGGTAGTACTAGATAATGTGGATCCTGCTATACTTGATTTAATCATCAAATACCTGTACTCTGCCAGTATTGATCTCAATGATGGAAATGTGCAAGATATTTTTGCGTTGGCCAGCCGTTTTCAGATCCCCTCAGTGTTCACTGTCTGCGTCTCTTATCTTCAAAAAAGACTGGCTCCTGGTAACTGTCTAGCCATCCTGAGACTAGGACTACTTCTTGATTGCCCAAGACTTGCCATTTCTGCCCGTGAATTTGTTTCTGATCGCTTTGTGCAGATTTGTAAGGAAGAGGACTTCATGCAGCTTTCTCCACAGGAACTGATCTCAGTCATTTCAAATGACAGCCTAAATGTAGAAAAGGAAGAAGCAGTATATGAGGCAGTGATGAAATGGGTACGAACAGACAAAGAAAACAGGGTTAAAAACCTTAGCGAAGTATTTGATTGTATCCGTTTTCGCCTTATGACAGAAAAATATTTTAAAGATCATGTTGAGAAAGATGATATCATTAAAAGCAACCCTGAACTCCAGAAAAAAATCAAAGTTCTAAAAGATGCCTTTGCAGGCAAACTCCCAGAACCTAGCAAAAATGCCGAGAAGACTGGGGCTGCTGAGGTGAATGGTGATGTTGGTGATGAAGATTTACTTCCTGGTTACCTGAATGACATTCCTAGGCATGGAATGTTTGTCAAAGACCTCATCCTTTTGATTAATGATACAGCTGCAGTAGCTTATGATCCCACAGAAAATGAATGCTACCTTACTGCACTGGCTGAGCAGATTCCCAGAAATCATTCCAGCATTGTTACCAAACAAAATCAGGTGTACGTGGTAGGAGGACTATATGTGGATGAAGAAAATAAGGATCAATCTTTACAGTCTTACTTTTTCCAGGTAAGAAAGACTATTTTTAAATAAATAAAGGCATGAAGGGAAGGCTGCTGCCATTTAGTTACCAATTTGAGAATTACTCAGGCTGCTTGCATTTTATTCTACTTGATGTCTTACTCCAGGTCCCTTGCACTTTCAATACTTAGAGGGCTGACAGAAATATTTAGATCATTTAATTTGGCTGTTTGTTAATAGTGAATAAAAGGTTTGATGAAGAATGAAGTTCTAATCAATCTTTAAATGATCATTCAGATTTTCTCTATATTGTTACCCCAAATGCTATGTTTGTGGTTGGTGATGGCCATTCTCTCTCACACCCTAGTATTTTAATAAAAACTAAATTTAATCTTGTACACTCTCACCTGAATAGTAGGTTAATGTATTTCCCTGATAGTACTTACCACGTTACAAAGACATAATAATTGGTTAGCTTTGTACCTTTTTCCAAGCTTCCTTGAACTGATTTGAAGTTCTTGGTGGTAGTATTTCATCATTTTTTATGGTGATTGCCTAAAATATAATGCTGAAAATGAAAAAAAGCTTGTGTATATATTCTACATACTTCGGATTACCTGCCAGGGAAAACTGTCTACATAAATGTCACTAGTTTAACTTGATTTATCTTTAGAAGGTTTTGTTTATGACCATATTTATTTGACCATATTTATCAGTTTTACTAAGATATTATTATAATTTAACAATCTGTTTTGTGAAACCATAGTAGTTTCCAAGAAAATTAATCTGCCTAAACTTTTAGACGCTTTTTAGTTTGTTTGAAGAGAGTTTGTTACATATCATTAGTACATTATACTTTATCAGTTTATGAAGGAATGAATGGCTTAACTTTTATCTTTAATAATGCTAAGATCAGTACTTTATAGCTTAGAACTAGCTCAAAAGAATTTGTTTAGGTCATAGCTAATCATGGCTTGGGCCTTATGGCACTTGAGTTGGAAAGACCAAAGATAAGTAAGTGTAGAATGTCATACCAGTGTACCAGTATGCACTTAAAGTGTGTGGCATGCTGTGCATTCAAAAAACACTGCCGTTAATCAGCTTTTTCTAATCTTAAAAAATATATCTAACTATACATATTAATCATGTTTCTTAATTTTCAATGTTTCAGTGAAGAAAGTTAACAGAATTAAAACATAAAATAGAAGCTGTAATCATAAGTGTTTGAATGCAGGCCAGAAAATTTCCTAAGCCCTAATGTTAAATTCAGATCAATTTCAGAAAGGATAAATTCAGTGATAAAGACCATAAATATAGCCAGAAATTTAATATGACATCAAGATAGAGAGACAGACAGACACCTAGAAAAGGCTTATTTGGGGAATAATTATGGCCATAGAATGATTCCAAAAAACTCCTAGGTTTATTTTTTGTTCCATTTCATGTTTAATTTTAACTAAATACATCCACAAACCCTTTACTTTCAAGTATTTACTTTAATCTTTATCCTTTTTCTCTCCCATCCTATTACTACCTTTACTTTTATTGACAGGGTTTCTCATTTCTTGTTCAAGAAACCTGCTCAATGTTCTTTACTGCTGCAAAAACAGTTATACAAAGTGGGAACAGTCAACTGCTGTAATAACTCCTTGTCAGTACCCATGCCTTGCTGCTTTTAAAAGACACAATAGGGAGCCGGCTGTAGCCCAGTTGGTAGGGCACCGGTTTACCACATAGGAGGCCCTGGGATCGGTTCCCGGGGCCTCCTCGAGCGGGCAGACCACCTTAAGAAGGCAAGCCGCTGCGGGCAGGGCAAAAGCCGCCACAGGCAGGGCAAAAGCCACTGTGGGCAGGGCAAGCCCCCGCGAGCACAGGGGGTGGGTGACAAGCAGACACAAAAGAATGCAAGAACACAGCAAGAACAAGCAGAAAGGGGGGGATATGTAATAAATAAAAAATAAATCTTAAAAAAAAAGACACAATAGAATAACAAGATGGCAGAATAAGATCTATGAAGGAGGGTTTTTGATTCATAAGAAAATATTTGTATGTGCATTTAAAGTTTTATATTTTTCTGCTTGGTTACATTTAAAATATATTAATTTAGGAGTATTCATCCTTTGACTGCATGATATAACCAGATTATGAAAATCTGAACCTAGATAAGTGATTTTTTAAAATAGAATTAATAGATTCATCAAAGTTTTGAAAAGCACCAGATCTTAAGGTAATCTAGGTCCCTAATTTCAAGAATGAGGAAACAGGAACACAGAGAGTGTGAAATAGCCTGGCCAGGATTATAGGGCTCATCTATAGCAGAGCCTGGCAGGCAGCCTACTATTCCATCCGCTGTAGAAAGTGCCCCACAAAGGATGTTATGGGGAGGTAGACACTGCTGTACAGTATGGGGATTAAGCCCACAAGTTTGAGATAATGACTGCTGTTTCCATTTTTTAAAACAAACTCTGAATTTAGATAGCTTGGATTTGAATTCCACTTAAAAGTTCTGTGACCATGGGCACATTATTTTACTTTTCCATGCCTCAGTTTCCTTGTCTGTAAAATGGGCATGAGAAAAGTACCTATCCTGGGGAAATAAATGAGATTATCCAAATAAAGCATTTAGTAAATACAAAGCCTATCTCAGAGTCAAAATCCATAAATGTTCATTATTACTTCTACTGTTCAACACACCACCTGCTTGATCCAAGGATTTTTTTTTCAAAAAGGGAAGTTTTAGTGTTTTGTTATCTAGATGTTGAAATCAGTGAATACAAAACTAATAATGCATATGTGGGGATAAAATTCTCATCCTGACTAGTTTTCTTTAGTGCTTTGCTTTAACTGAATTTACTAGATAAGATATAAACAGGCTTCTACAGAGACCCCTTCCCTACACCACAACCTTTATTTATTGATTGATTGATTCATTCATTCATTAATTCATTCATACATGGGAAGCAGGTGCTCAACCACTGAGCTACACTTTTTCTCCACAGCCTTTAATTTTTACATTAAAAAATTTTTTTATATCAATGTTATAAATTACTCCCCTAATACAAGATAATAACCATAATAACAATGAATCTACTTTGGTCCATGGTTGTTCTCCCTCCTTATGTTTGTTCATTACTCAATCTTGAGGGATTTGGAATGATGTCCACTCTGACTGCTTCAGACTGAGAAGGAACTTAGATAGTATGGGGCAAAGGAAAGGAACTGTTTTGTTTTCAGTTGAAGATACTCCTTGCTTTTGGGATGGGGCTGGTCCATCATCATCGTTTTGTTAGTTGTCCGTGGCAAGCCCAAAAAAACTGGAGAGTGGGAGTTGGCCTCACTCTACTGGGTTTCAGGACTCAACCATCAATGACAAATCGGAAGATTCAAGTCTCTGAGAATATATATAACAAGTTAATTGAAAATTATAGGTTCAAATAAAAGGCATAGAAGAGTCATAATTAGGGGAATTATAAGTGAGTACAACTCTGTTATATTGGGGAAATAAATTTTCATATATTTCCAGAAAGGTACCATTGAAGGGGTATTGATTTAATGTGGTCATGTGGCTTGCCTGTGGTGTCCGGACATCCCTAGAGCCCTCGGGAGCACTTTTGTTGGAAGCTTTGTTTACTGTGGCAGTTTGTGAAGCCTGGATGAGAGCTGCACAAGTGTAACCTCCAGAATGACCTCCCAACTCACTTTGAATTTACTAGTTAAGATATAAACAGGCTTCTACAGAGACCCCTCTCTACACTATAGCCTTAAAAAATTTTTTTTTTTGTTAAAAAAGTAGTTTACAGAAAAATCATGCATAAAATTCAGGGTTCCCATATTCCACCCTATTATTAACACCTTGCATTAATGTGGTACATTTGTTACAACTGATAAGAGAATATTTTTATAATTGTACATTAACTATAGCACATGATTTAGATTAGGGTTCACTGTATTGTACAGTCCTATGGTTTGTTTGCTTATTCTTTTTAATTTTTATTCTAGTAACATATATACAACCTAAAATTTCCCTTTTTAACTACAGCCTTTTATGTCAGCATTTATTCTTGGTATCCAGTGATTCTGGGATTCATTCATTTTTCTTCTGCTACATAGAAGTAACACCAGAAAGACCAAATCTCTGACTGCATTCCCTCAGAAAAGTTTTCTTGTGCTTTGGTGTCACAAAGTACAAAGTAGAAAAAATTTTAAATTACTAAGTTCTGAACATGTCAGAATCAAGGACCTAATCTTGGGCTTGCAGATGTGGCAATAGCAAAAACAAGTGAAGTTATTTATTTTTATAATTCAAAAAAGAAGATAGAGAGAGAGAGAGAGAAGGATATTTCAAATGACTCCCAACAAGACTAGGAAATTCACATTAAAACCTACCTATGTCAGAAGGAATAGAGCAAAACAGAGAACTTTAAAATCTTAAACAGAAAGAAAAATGGTATTGCTTAACCTCTCAGTTGTCTGTGGACTAAATGACAGGTCCAGCTGTCCTGATCCTGGTGCTGCCTTGGGGAATATGTTAAATATAGTATGCTAGGTTACTCACAGACTGTGACCCTTCCTACTGCAGTAACCTCTCTTTCCCCAGTGTCCTAAATGTATTAAGATTCCTTGCTGCAAACCTGAACAAGGCAACATGGGAAGAAAATTTGATAAGAAACCTCACAGTTCTAACTAACCTCTGGTGATTCTATTTCTTTTTTATTTTGAGATACCAGGGCTAGGGATTGAACATATGTGCGAAGCTGGTGCCCAACCACTGAGCCACACTGGCTCCCCTGAGTTGGTTTTTTCGTTTGTTTTGCTTATTGTTTGTTTTTTTTATTTTTCTAGGAGGCACCGGGAACCAAACCCGGAACCTCCCACGTGGGAAGCAGGCACTCAACTGCTTGAGACACATTTGCTCCCCAATTCTATTTTATTATCTTTCCTTTATTGAAGTCCTGAAGATTTGGATAATTTTAGCTATTTTGGTAAGCCACATAGGTTTTCTCATTCTTCTTGGTAATTCAGAGCTAATTCAGAGCTAATTCAGAGGATACTTGTGAATTGTAGTTTCATTTTACTTGCCAGATCTTTGTCTATCTTAGTGAATCGTAAGCAGCACATGCAGTATAATGTATATTTTTTGGTATACCTGTGACTTTTTTCTAACAATCTCCACAATTCCTCATATATTTTTTCAGCTTGACAATGTATCATCTGAGTGGATTGGACTTCCTCCTCTGCCTTCAGCCAGGTGTCTCTTTGGTCTGGGAGAGGTAGATGACAAAATCTATGTAGTTGCAGGAAAAGACCTTCAAACAGAGGCTTCGCTGGATTCAGTATTGTGCTATGATCCTGTGTAAGTTGAAATGACATTCCTGTTCCCTAAGTATTCAGTTGTCTGAGTGCATACAACACATTCATATTTTTAGAACCTGGTATTTATTGAAAGCATTTAATTCTATCATCTTCTAATTCTAGGGCTGTAAAATGGAATGAAGTAAAAAAGCTTCCTATCAAAGTCTATGGCCATAATGTGATCTCACATAATGGGATGATATATTGTCTGGGAGGAAAGACAGATGATAAGTAAGTATACTGAAATTTCCATATGATTTAGACAAATTATTTTTTTAAATTACAAGGGCTCCTTTCTCTTTTCGTTTGAATCTACATACTGAAATGAAATTTGGTCCTTGCCCAATATTTTGAAAGTAGAATTTCAAAATAAAATTTTGAAAAGTTGTTGGAAGATATTATAAATATGTCTAAAGAAAAGCCGTATGAAATATAAAAGTTGCTAAAGTAAATGTAGATACCCAGCATTGTGCTAGAACGAGCCTATCTCCATCATAAACATTTTTACAGTGGAAAAGCAGAATTTAAGAAGTGATCAAGCCTTTTAATTAGCTGATTTATAATTATAGTTTACTATATTAAATCCAATGGATTTTCTTATTCATTTAGCCAAAAATAAATAAAAATTAAATGTTATCTCTAATGTAATATTTAAAATATAATTTATAATTACTAAAATAATAGCATATAAAATACGTTACATCCATAAAAGAGAATTTAAAATTTGAAACTGAAAACCATGGTAACTGAAAAGAGTACAGTTATTTCCTCATTAATGTTTCACATATTTACTCCTAGGCAGAGGTAATACTCAAAATATTTAACAACTGTTCTCAAATAGGCACTGATCAAGATCAGATACTCCCTGGTATACCCGTTGTGTCAGTCTCTTGTGAGAAAAACAGGACCAAGTTTCAGATATAAACTTAACTTGATTTCTGGGCAGTTCTTAAGGGATAAATAATTGTGAAAGAGACCTAAAACCCAATGGAGAAATGATTTCAAACTGCTCCAGAAATCCATTAGGCCAGTAAACTTATCTTCTAAAAATAAACATTCTCAGTTTAGACAGTGAGCAGAACTAACCTCCTGCCCCTGAAAATTGCCTGATTTGGCTCATCATCATTTGCCCAGGCAGTTTAATTAATAGAAATGTCCAATCCTGGAGAGAGCCAGAATTGAGAATTATAAGGGCAAAGCAGGAAAGGAGAGAAAAGTGTGGAAATGTGCTAGAAATAAGGACCTCTATATTCTGGAGATAATAATTGATTATTTCTCAATAAAAATGATATATATAGCACAGAAAATGTGGTTTTAAAAGGCAGTGTGTACCACTCACCCTGCAGTACACCCACGGTCCATACCTCAGACTGTGTGCTTCTCTCGTTTTCTTGTTTCTTAATAAACTTTACTCCCTTTCCTACCCTAAAATAAAAAAACAAACAAAAAAACATACAGTGGTTTTAATATAATCTGATTGTTTATATTCAAAGATAAAATATTCTGAAATGTTGATATCCTCCTTAATTCCAGCTATTCCCATCAAAAAAATATTTAAAGGAAAGTATATTATAAACTCACAAAGTCTTATTTCTGGCATTTTTCCTGAGTAAATGGAATGGAATGGATTATCTATCTGCCTTAACAGTGTTCTGACTTCTGAAACATAAGAACCTTGCCAAATAATTTAAATTGTTTCCTTCAAGTAGTTTTAGTAACTAGGAAATTGATATGTCAGTAAGAAGCATACAGGTTTCTCAGTAAGAATATATTAATCTTACGAATATGAATAACCAAGATAGCATTGCTTGACAAATGCCAAAGAACTTTGAAATGAGTCATTATCTAAAAGAAAGCACAGAATTGCACTAGTTACTACCACAGAATTTGAAAACCATGATTTTGAATCAAGCTTTTATCTAATTTTACTTAGAGATACTCATAGTCAAATATCAGAGGAAATTTTTCTACTAGTCTAGATATAAATGTTTAATTTAAAGAATAATCTGTGAAAACATTCTTTTGTTTGCTTGTTTGTTTGTTTTGGATTACCAGTTAGTCAGTTATTATTTGGAATTTTGAACCCCCATTACTAAATTATGGATTAACCTTAAGGAACCGGAAGGAACATACGAAGAAAAATAATTCAGTCAAGTCCAGGTTTGTGTGGGCAGCATTTAGCATATAAATTCATCAGCTCAGATGACTAGCTGTGTAATTTATTGTCCCAGATTTTTTAGAATGCATTGATAAATTAGTGGTAAAGTAAAATGAAATGATCATTTTACAAAGTTAAATTAAAAATAGGTATATTCATACCTAATTATAATTAACTGATTCATTACTTAAGGATATTCACCTTAAAAAATTAACATTGTTTGTTACTGAGGCACAAAGGGTTTATGATTTTTTTTTAACTCATGTCTTTGTTTAATTTAATAGCAGATAGCATTAAGATATTCTCTGTCTGGGCTTCTAGGCAGTTGCCTAGAATTATAGGTACTCTATCTTCTAGTAGTATAATTAAGTTAAAAAATAATTTTGGTCCTCACATTTGGAATTGCCCTTTGTTGCTTAGTGGCATATGTTCAAATTAAAAGTACTTTGGAGTTTTTCTGACCCTCTGTCATACTACATATTTTCATACGAGAAGCAAAGCTAAATTATTAAAGTTGTTTCTTTCAAAAATTCTAAGAAGGTCTGAAAGGAACATTTTGGGGAAGTGGATGTGGCTCAAGCAGTTAGGTGCTCACCTACCACACGGGAGGTTCCAGGCTCGGTTCCTGGTGCCTCCTAAAGAAGATGAGCAAGACAGAGAGCCGATGCAACCAGCTGGCATAGTGAGCTGACATGATGAGATATTGCAGCAAAGAGACGCAACGAGGAAACAAAATGAGAGACACAACAAGCAGAGAGCCAAGATGGCTCAAGTGATTAGGTGCCTCCCTTCCACATTGGAGGTCCTGGGTTTGGTTCCCAGTGCCTCCTAAAAAGAAGACAAGCAGACATAAAGAGCAGACAGCTAGCACAAACCACAAGGGGGGTTGTGGGGTAATAAATAAAATAAATCTTTAAAAAATAAAAGGATCATTTTATTGTCTTTCATGTTTTCAGAAAGTGTACAAACAGAGTGTTTATCTACAACCCCAAAAAGGGAGATTGGAAAGATCTGGCTCCAATGAAAACCCCTCGTTCCATGTTTGGAGTGGCAGTCCATAAAGGCAAAATTGTGATTGCAGGAGGTGTCACTGAAGATGGTCTTTCAGCTTCAGTTGAAGCTTTTGACCTCACAACCAATAAGTGAGTTGCTTTATCTTACCAGAGTATAATATGAATCAGTGTCCATTTTAATTTTTAATTCTGGAGAAAAAAATTAAGCTTTCTAATTATGACATGGGGAGGGGAAGGCAGGGAGGCATAGATTACAGAGGAAATATTTTCATCTGGGCTTCTGCTGCTATTGTTGGCTGTAAAGCTCCTTAGGTTTTGATGCATCGTGTGTATGTAATTTAGAGCACAGAACCCCCAAGTTAATGTTGGAGTGATCTATTTACCCTTATTTGTTATTAATGTAATTTTGTGAATTTAGTCATTCAGAGGTAAAACCTCTGAATAATTATATCAATTTGAAATATGTTGTTTCTGTAGGTTCAAAAGATCTTCACATAGCTTGGTTTTTGAATGAAATTTATAAATTATGAATGCTTCATAAGTTTAATTCCTTTATGCTCTTTATAATTTTCTTAAAATTTTCACTTTTAAGCTTTTACTGGCTTAAAGTTAATATGAAAAAAATTAGTGTTTTTCAAATTTTTGAGCTTATACATCTGGATGAGTATATCCTTTTTAGCAATGAAGAAAAATTAGAGTGCTATTATTTTTTTTAAGGAACCATGTATACATGATTAGAAATTAGAGTTTAGTGTGCAAAAATAGCAACTTTTAAGGAATGATATTTAAATAATCTTTTTTTAATCCCCGGGGCTGGGGATTGAACCCCGGATCTCGTATGTGGGAAGCCATTGCTCAACCACTAAGCCACATTGGCTCCCCTGAGTTGGTTTTTTCATTTGTTTTGCTTGTTGTTTGGGTTTTGTTTTTGTTTTTGTTTTTGTTTTTAGGAGGCACCAGGGACCAAACCCAGGACCTCCCATGTGGGAAGCAAGTGCTCAACCGATTGAGCCACATCTGCTCTCCTTTAAATAATCATTTAAAATCATGTTTTTAAGACTATATAATATGGGGAAACATTCATGATATGAGAAGTTAAAGAAGCAGTATACAAAATTGGAAATGCACTATGTTCTTAGTTTGGTAATATGTATGGATGCTTATATATAAATTTATATGCTTTTGAAAAAATGACAAAATTACACCAAAATTACTGGCTATTATGTCTGGAAGGTATGATCATGGGGGATGTTTGTTTTCTTCTATACTTTCTGTACTTTCCAGATTTTCTACAAGGTATATATATTATTTTTATAATTAGAAAGACAGTATGTTTAAAGAAAAACTATGCAGTCCAATTTTAATGTCAAAGTAATGGAATAGAGAGCTACTGAAATAACCAATTCATTTTAGAGTCCTGATACTTCCAGTTAATATGATTTGTTTTAATTTTAGTTGACCTATTTCAGATGGCTGTTATCATTAAAATTTTCCCTTAAATCCTTTATGAAAAAGATGATGGGAAGCGGCTGTGGCTCAATTGGTTAGGCTCACGTTTACCATATGGGAGGCCCCGGGTTTGATTCCCGGGGCCTCCTGGTGAAGGCAAGCTGGCCTGCGCGGCGCGGTGAGCTTGCGTGGCAAGATGATGCAACAAAGGGAGACACGCAGACACAGAAAAATGCAAAGCAAATGGACAACAGTGAGCACAAGCAGCAAGGGGGGATAAATAAAAATAAATTTTTAAAAAAAGATGAAATGTAAATCATAAAAAAGACTTTTCCATCCCCATTTTCTATACTAACCTTGTAACATTCCTTAATTGCAAAGGATTTGGAGATTTCTTGAGTATGCTGGAGATCAGGGTTTTAAAAATTTGTATTAGCATTCAAATGAAATCTAACCAAGTAGAACATTGGGGGATCATGAGCCCAGTTTGTGGCGCACATTTTGAAAACCACTGCTGAAAGCACTAGCCAATGCAAGTATTCTAGGACTGATATATTGAGGGCTTTCTATCTAAATGTGGTTATATCTTTCAAATAAAGGAATATTCATATATTTCCCAATAGCAAACTATCTTAATTTTATAATTTGGAGGGTATGTGTTATTTGATTTTTAACATTATAATTTCCTATAATTCTTCAGTAAATACATTTGGCATTTCTTTAAATTTTCAATATTTGACCATATTTTCAATAATACTTAGATGGGAAGTAATGCAAGAATTTCCCCAAGAAAGAAGTTCCATCAGTTTAGTCAGCCTAGCTGGATCCTTGTACGCCATTGGTGGCTTTGCTATGATTCAACTGGAGTCTAAAGAGTTTGCACCCACTGAAGTCAATGACATATGGAAGTAAGTTATTTTCACTTCAATTTTCTTAATCAAATATTAAATCAGATAATTGGTTAAAAAAAACAAAACAATTTTGTAGTAAATAATAAGCCAGAGTTTCCCAACATGTAAGTTGCTTCCTGGTTATAAACACTCTTTGAACCTAATTGAACTATTGCACATGCCACTTACTTAATCAAGTACTGCCTCTAATTACCTGTGTGCTTGGAAAAGAAATAATCAGTAAGTGAGAGTTGGCCTATTGACCCTGTAAGCTCCATTTCACCTCTACAAGTCTAATGCTCTAGTTATTCAATAGAGTAACGTTGACTTCTAAACCACCTACCTTTCTACCAAAGTAGTTTATTTCCTAAGAAAGAGTTCTGAAGAAACATATTTAACTTCTTGGGTTTCCCATGAATTCATTAATCCTCTTTTGAATCTAATTTGAACAATTTTCTATTTGTTTAAGGATTCAGTTAACATACGCTTTTTAAAGAGAAAAAAGTAAAAACTATCCATTTTACCTCCCAGATAAGTGCTGGGCAGTTCTCCCTAAGTATGACACTTGCTATTTTTATGTAATTAAACTTATTTTATAGTTAGGCTTAAAAATGAATGCTTGAAAAAAAGAGAGTATTTTATCATAGTTTCTAATGCAGAGAATATCACACGGAGACCAGAGTGTATCCAGTGTATCTTGGGAGCAGAAGTTTAAGTTTGTGTTATAGAAAGTAACAGAATAGACAGGAACAGTGTTTAGTGTCTAGATGTCTGGTCACCATCAGGATACCGTATGTGTCTGCCAAATGGCACCTACTTATCAAAGTTTGCAGGAGGTAGGTCTCAGGTGCTCAAAATGATTATAAGTTAGTTCATGCTGTACACTCACCCAGAAATTGCCAAGCTCATGCTTTCCTGTCAGCTTAAAGGTCAGGCCTCATGATCCGAGATTAGATGCTACAAACATCAGTGCAAAATTTGTGTTCTTCTAACCTAGCCTGTTACCAGATTGTATAGAACCTTGCTACTTAAAGTGTTGTCTGTGCACCAGGAGCATGTTGGCATCTGAGAACTTCTTAGAAATGCAGAATCCCAGCCCCACCCCAGACCTACTGAATCAGAATCTGCATTTTAACAAGATTCTTAAGTGATTTGTTTGCACATTTGAGTACAGCTTTGGACCAGCACCACTTCTACCTGATCAGTGAAAGCACACCACTGAGCCTGAGGGTGAAAATGAGTATGATTTATTCTATACCTGAACCAACAGATGCCTTACTCATAGGTAGTTAGCTGGAAGGCCGAAAGGCTAGTACCTTAACCAAACAATTATTTTGTACATGGGACCTCATTTCCTTATATTCTTAAAATAGTGACTAGTTGTGCTGGAAGGCAAGAAAAAAAATTTTTAAAGTTCTAAAAGGAGGTTTAGATGTAACTTAGTGGTTGAGCGCCTGCTTCCCATGTACGAGGTCCTGGGTTCAATCCCCAGTACCTCCTAAAAAAAAAAAGGTTAACTATTACCTCCCCCTTCTGCCCAAAAAAGAGGGGGAAAGGGGAAAAGCCTGGAGATTTCCAGAGAGGAAAAGGGCTAGAATTAGCAAGTGGGTGAGACAGGAAAAGTCTAGACACAGTAGAAAAAGGAAATAAAATAATAGAGGAGTGAGGAGGCTAGGGTTTGGAAACCAGGGCCAGGTAATAAGGATGAATAGGCAGTGATTCTCCACCCTGGCTGCACTTTACAATCACTTGAGAGCTTTTAACATATACCATTACCTGAGCCATAACCCAGACCAGTTAAATCAGAATTTCTGGAGATAGGGCCTGGGCATCAATAATGTTCTAAAACCTTCCCAGGTGATTCTAATGGAGTCAAGGTTGAGAAACACTGGCATTAAGGAATGGTGATATTAATAGCTGAACCTCACAAGAGCTAGCCTGGTTCCTAATGATGGTCGGAAACCAAGCTGCCCCAGGAGGAGGAAGTTGTAGCATATACTGTTAAAAGTAGCCCTTTATGTTGCTGAGGAGAACCTGGAAGAGGGAGCCTCTCTGATTGCAGTTTATTTTGTGATTAGGGCATTGGTCCCCAAATTTGCTTGCAGATTGGAATTATTTAGGGAGCTTCAAAAAGTCCTGATGCCTCTGTCTCACCCCGATTAATTATGATTTAACTGGTCTGGGGTATGGCCTGGGCTATGGAATTTTTTAAGGACCCCAGGATGACTCTAATGTGCAAACAAGTTTGAGAAACTCTGATTGGGGAAAGGCAAAAGGGGGCATTCATCTGTTTGGGGCTGTAAAATTTTAAATTTGGGTACTGGTATTTTCCATTTGGGTAATATAATCTAAAGCAACGATTTTCAAACTTTACTGTATATTAGAATCACTTGGGGAGTTTTTGGAAATCCTGATACCCAGGGTACACTCCATACCAATTAAGTTCAGTCTCTGGGGATGAGACCCAGGCTTCCATATCTTTGGATGTTTCCAGGTAGTGCCAATGTGCAGTCAAGTTTGAGAGTCAATGATCTAGCTTAGTAATTCTTGAAGAAACAGCATCATTACCTGGGTACTTGTTAAAAATGCAAATTCTCGGGCTTCACCTCAGACCTACTGAATCAGAACTCTAGGGGTGGACCCAGCAATCTGTGTTTATCAAGCCTGCAGGTGACTGATGTGCACTACAGTTGAGAGCTACTAGTCTCAATCCCATCTGCCCTCAACTTCCTCATGAACCTCTCTTCACACATGTGAACAGTATACCACAATTTAAACCCGTACACTCTGTTACACTCTTACTGTGACGTGTGAAAGAAAAATTCCATTCTTCTATTTTTTCTTGAAACCATTCCATAACTTAGAATTGGTTATATTAGCTGAAAGAAAAATTATAACTGCTGGGAAGCAAACATTCTTGAGCCTTATTTAACCTCAACCTCCTATTGCTTAAATATTACTCTTTCTTCAGGCCATTTAAAACCATTCTTTATCTCTTAACTTATTGCCCCAAATTTTACATTAATTAGGATTCTTCCCTATATTAGTAGTAAAATATTTTTGCCTACTTTTCTCTACATAGAAATCACTTAGTGCACAGTTCAGTTGAGGAGAATTAATTCCAGAACATTGAGGAAATTAAGTCAGTGCATATCTTATGTAGGTGCCAGCTAACTTTAATAATTATTATTTTAAATCTCATTCATTTATCATAGAATGATTTAGAATATTTCTTATATACCAAGTAGTGCTAGCTTCTGGAGAAGGGAAAATACTAAGGTGAATAAAATACATTCTTTGTCTTCAAAGAGCTTTAGGCTTGTTCACGATACAGATACAGGAAAAGAATAGTGATAAATGCTATAATAGATAATATGATATATAAAGGGCTATGTGAAAATGAAGAGAAAGCAACAAACCTCACTTGAGAAAGGCAAGAAAAGCTTCAGAGAGAAGGTAACTTTTGAGAGTTTCTCACACAAAGAGAAAAGAGCATTCTGGGCAAAGGAAATATATGTTAGGCATACATGTGTCAAAGGAATCATGTTATCTGAATCTTTATAACCCTAAATATTCAGAGATAAAGACCAGTTCTTACCTAAAGTCGAGTACATAAATCTAAGAGTAGTTCTGAAATAGGAAAATAAAGGGGAAGAGGAATAAATTTTTATTGAGTGATTATGTGCCAGGTGCTTTACTAGGCACGTGTCTATGAGAACAGTTGAAATCATAATTAAGGCTACTAACAGTCAGCTGCTCTTCCCTAGCTCTTACTGTTAAGGAAGTGTCAGCTTACCTTGACATAAAAGACCAACCATCTCTCATCACACAAGGTGAATGACTGCTTAACTGTTATTGCTCTTAACCTACGGACAGTTTTTGATTCCCAGAGAAGGCTTTAACAGCCTAGGCATCCTAATTACCGTGGCAGTAGTTCAGATATACATTCATAGAATTCATATTTTGGGAGGAATTCATATTCAGTTATATGCAAGCCATCAACTAATCCTCCTCTGGGAAAGAACCAGTAGGATTGTAAGGCCATACAGTCATGGTACTTTTCAAAGATCCACATTTGTAAATTTATTAACCCAGGAAAGTCTGTAGAACTAAAAAGCTATTTATAAGCTGTTTACTGATTACTTTTTTTTCCCTTCCATCAGGTATGAAGATGATAAAAAAGAATGGGCTGGGATGTTGAAGGAAATACGTTATGCTTCAGGAGCTAGTTGCCTAGCAACACGTTTAAATCTCTTCAAACTATCTAAACTATAGACAAGAAAGTGACAAAACACAGTAGACTGGGAGGTGGTTTGTTTGAATTACAGGGCTTTAATTTATTGTTTTCTTAAAAGCCTATACAGAGATTCATGTAGAAACCTATTATTTACTGAGTTGTCTAAGGTTAGGAGTGGATACTAAAAACTCAAAAGTTATTGAATCTTCAATATAATGATCAGCATTTAAAACATGTTTGTAATATGAAATTAAATACTGGGTCGAACACATTATTTCTTTTGCAAATCTGTCTCATTCGTTGGATTGTAAAGGAGGTGCCTAAATTTAAGTTGTTTATTAATCCTTTCATTTGCATTGTTTGGGTACCTTTTCACTCGTTTTTTTATTACAAATGAAATTGGAGAATAAAATTTGTACACTGCATTTTAAAAAATATATTAAAAATATTAAAAACCTTCCCTACTGCTTCAAGATATAGCAAGAATCCTATACAGTATAGTAAAGAAGACTGCATGCCATGAGAAGACTTTGGAAATGCTATTTAAGGATGGGTATCATTTGAAGGGGAAAATTCTCTAAGTCATATATTCAAATTCAAGTGGTCTTTCTTTTTTCTCCATTTTTTGCAACACCATTGTATTCTTTTTAAGATTTTCGATCAAAATTAAATTTTTAAAAAGTCAAACCAGTAAATCATAGTCTTCAAGACATTAACTACAGCCATCTGTGGCAGGAGGGTGGGGAGTAAAAAATGGGGGCAGGAATTGGGGATGGGGTGCATGAAGGAGGGTTTGTATCCATTGGTTTAAGTTTTAGCTATGCTTTCCATGAAAGAGCTACCTATTTGCAAATTTCTGATAGCAAGAAAGGTGACTGTATTATTCTTTTGTCTGTAATGTGAGGGTCTACATTCAAGTTGTTTGTTCTTGGTGTGTGTGTGTATAAATTGACGCCTCAGTCTGTTCACAGTCATCACATTCAGCTATATGCAAGCCATCAACTAATTATCACCTTTGATCTTAGCCACATGCCATTTTGTTGGACTAACTTAGCTTTCATAAACATATTTGACTTCTTTGCTCACACACGTTATTTTCTGAGAAACCTAATGTGAGACTAATTTGTAGCATTCCATGATTACTTGTTCATACAATTTTATTTTCTCTACCATAAATATTGAAATATATTCAACAAAAATTAGTTTTACATTGGATCTTTGAAGTAGAATTCTGATTACTTTTCTATATTAATACTGCTCTG
The DNA here is from genome assembly GCA_004027955.1 of Chaetophractus vellerosus. Classification (NCBI taxonomy): domain Eukaryota; kingdom Metazoa; phylum Chordata; class Mammalia; order Cingulata; family Chlamyphoridae; genus Chaetophractus; species Chaetophractus vellerosus. The sequence goes on along the minus strand of PVKH010001098.1, from coordinate 2,523 downwards.
AACTGTACCATGAGTCCACAATCAACAAATCCTGACAATGGGAAACTCTATAGGTTCTTCTACAGATAAATTATAAGGAAAAAGAAAGGGATGGAGGGGGAAGCATATAGTTTAAGGCAGACTTAAAAGGGTGGGGGGTGTGTATCTAAAGATGCACACCTGGGGTGATAAAATTATAAGAATAAGTGCTTACTAGAAAATCAGAATAGTGGTTACTTTGGGAGAGGATGCTGACTTAGGTAAATATAAAATCAAGTTGTAAAAACAATGCTTTTTATGGGTTTCTTTTTTTAGGAGGTACCAGGGATTGAACCCAGGACCTCGTACATAGGAAGCAGGTGCTCAAAACACTGAGCTACACCCACACCCCATTATGGGTTTCTTTTGAGGATGATGAAAATGTTCTGGAATTAGACAGTGGTGATGGCTTGTACCACATGGTGAATATACTAAAAATCACTGATTGAACACATTTTTTTTTAAGATTTATTTTATTTATTTCTCACCACCCCCTTGTTTGCATTTGCTGTGTCTGTCTGTTGTATGCTGATCTTTTTTTTTTTTTTTTAGGAGGCACCAGGAACCGAACCTGGGACCTCACATGTGGGAGGGAGGCACCTAATCACTTGAGCCACGTCTGCTCCCTGATTTGTTGGGTCTCACTATGTTTTCCTCCTTGTGTCCCTTGTTGCGTCATCTTGTTGCATCAGCTCACCACACCAGCCTGTCGCATCAGCTTGCTCTCTTGCTCTTCTTCCTGGAAGCACCAGGAACCAAACCTGGACCTCCCACGTGGTAGGCAGGAGCTTAATTGCTTGAGTCACATCTGCTTCCCTGATTGTACACTTTAAAAGGGTAAATTAAAAAGGGGGGGGGGTAAATTTTATGGTGGGTGAATTATATCTGAATAAAAAAATAATGCTTTTCTTTATAACAATCCCAGTAATTTAGATAGAAAAATTATATATATATACATATATATGTGTATTCACAATAAAACCATTTGACTCAGAGGCAGAGGCAGCCTAGAGAAAGAGTAAAAGAGTTGATATGTGAAAAGTCAGATTATGTGTAACATAAGTGAAAGGCACCTCAGAGGTCACTGAATCAAGATTTCAATGAATCTAAAGTAAACAGCAATTAGTTTTCAATTATTTGTATCCAAAGGAAAGGAAACAATTTATAACTTTCATCAGTCTAATCATTTGATTTTAAAAGTTCCATAGGGAAGTGAATGTGGCTCAAGTGATTGAGCTCCTGCCTACCACATGGGAGGTCTGGGTTTGGTTCCCAGTGCCGCTTAAAGACAAGCAAGACAGAAAGCTGACGTGATGGGTTGGCGCGGCGAGCTGATGCAACAAGAGACAGGAGGAGGAAAACATGAGAGATGCAACAAAGCAGGGAGCAGAGGAGGCTCAAGCAATTAGGCACCTCCATCCCACATGAGAGTTCCTAGATTTGGTTCCCGGTGCCTCCTAAAAGGAAGACAAGCACACAATGAACAGACACAGCAAATGTAAACATCAAGGAGGTGGGGAGAAAAAAATAAATAATAAATCTTTTAAAAAATAGTTTCATAATGAAATATGTTAACCTCTTCAGGGCTTTAGTTCTTGTTAAGATACTTAAATATGGAAACCTTATTAGAATATCATTTGCTTTGGGAGAGAACACAATCATGAAAATGAATAATAAACACTTAGAATTTAGTAAATCAGCTAATACAAATGAATATCATGAGGAAATTCAGAACAAAGGAGACTGGTTACAAGGAGACACCTTTCACTTTGCTTACTGTTCTGTTTTTCACAAAAGGTCCTATGTAGTTCACATTATGCTAAATTATCACGTACTGGGGCTCAAATCATGCAGTCATTGGATAAACAAACTAAACAAAAACTAAAACTAAGCCTAAGCCAAATTTCAATGAGTAATTACATGCAGGGCACACATTTTAAAGCTATTCTTAAGGTTGAAGACACTACCAGTATGAATTTAGAGGGTCATGGAGTCAGAAGAAAGTTTCAGATGGCCAATTTCCTCCACCTCCACCAGGTGGCCTGAGTTACATATAATATAGCTTCCTGGTGAGCTGATGTGGCTTAAGCAGTTGAGCGCCTGCTTCCCACATGGGAGGTCCTGGGTTTAATTCCCAGCCTGAGTACCTCAAAATAACAATAATAATAATATAGCTTTCTGCAGAGCACAAATATATTACTGCTAGAGGAAGAGTTAGGGGTTGAAAAGATGCCATAGTCAGAAACTCATATTCTGCCTCATCTCACTTTTTCTTGAACCAGTCAGGATTTTATACCCACCACTTCACCAAAACTTCTCTTCTCAAGGTTACCAATGATTTTCATGTTGTTAAACCTGATGGACATTTTCCAGTCATCTTACCTGACCTATTAGCAGCATGTGGTATAAAATGTTCTCCTCCTCCTCCTTGAAATGCTTTCTTTACTTGGCTTCTAGGATACATCCCTCTCTGACTTTTTCTCCTACTTCACTGGCCACCCCTAC